>JBBDGP010003150.1:47500-100000 GCA_037952835.1 Lithobates septentrionalis | reverse complement strand
TTAAAGCCAAAGCTTAATTTGTTGCTTATGGGGACCCCCCCCCCCTCCCCAAAAAAAATACTAAGTATTAATCTTTTTCATTGTCTCTCTGGGCAGTGGTAGGAAAAATATTTATGCCTTCCATCTATGAACAGAGGTAGGTAAGTAGATCTTATTTCCCAGATATAGAGAGAAAGGGATGAAAACATTGCATTTCTTTCATTGTATTGATGGGGTTAGGTAGGTCAGCTCTTGTTTCTGCCAGCAGTACATGGGTAAGGGGCTTTCCTGACTCTCCTGTGAGTCTCTTTCATTGCACTGATGAATTTGGGTAAGTCAGCTCTCGTCTCTGCCACCAATACAGGGGTAGGGTGCTCTTCTGACTCTCCTGTGGGTCTCTTTTATTGTATTGATAGATTTAGGTAGGCCAGCTCTTTTCTGTGCCATCAGTATAGGAGTTGGCAGCTTCTGTGACTCTTCTGTGAGTCTCCTTCATTGCACTGATTTATTTGGGTAGGTCAGTTCTTGTCTCTGCTATCAGTACAGGGGTAGGCAGATTCTACAACTCACCTGGTGGGCTCTTTCGTTGATTTGATGGATTTATGTAGGTCATCTCTTGTCTCTGCCATCAGTACAGGGGTAGGGGGCTTTTCTGACTCTCCTGTGAGTTTCTTTTATTTGTATTGATTGGTTTAGGTAGGTCAACTCTTGTTTCTGCCATAGGTTCAGAGGTAGGAGTCTTTTCTGACTCTCCTGGTGGTCTCTTTCATTGTTTTGATGGATTTTTGTAGGTCATCTCTTGTCTCTGCAATCAGTACAGGGGTAGGGGGCTTTTCAGACTCTCCTGTGAGTTTATTTTATTGTATTGATGGGGTCAGGTAGGTCAACTCTTGTCTCTGACATCAGTACAGGGGTAGGCCGGTTCTGTGACTGTCCTGGGGGGGGTTCTTTCATTGTCTTAAAGGTTTTGGTAGGTCAGCTCTTGTCTCTGCCATCAGTACAGGGCTAGGGGGCTTTTCTGACTCTCCTGTGAGTTTCTTTTATTTGTATTGATGGGTTTAGGTAGGTCAATTCTTGTTTCTGCCATAGGTACAGAGGTAGGAGTCTTTTCTGACTCTCCTGGTGGTCTCTTTCATTGTTTTGATGGATTTATGTAGGTCATCTCTTGTCTCTGCCATCAGTACAGGGGTAGGGTGCTTTTCAGACTCTCCTGTGAGTTTCTTTTATTGTATTGATGGGGTCAGGTAGGTCAACTCTTGTCTCTGACATCAGTACAGGGGTAGGCAGGTTCTGTGACTCTCCTGGGGGGGGGGGTTCTTTCATTGTTTTAAAGGTTTTGGTAGGTCAACTCTTGTCTCTGACATCAGTACAGGGGTAGGGGGCTTTTCAGACTCTCCTGTGAGTTTCTTTTATTTGTATTGATTGGTTTAGGTAGGTCAACTCTTGTTTCTGCCATAGGTACAGGGGTAGGGGTCTTTTCTGACTCTCCTGGTGGTCTCTTTCATTGTTTTGATGGATTTATGTAGGTCAGCTCTTGTCTCTGCTATCAGTACAGGGGTAGGGGGCTTTTCAGACTCTCCTGTGAGTTTCTTTTATTGTATTGATGGGGTTAGGTAGGTCAACTCTTGTCTCTGACATCAGTACAGGGGTAGGCAGGTTCTGTGACTCTCCTGGGGGGGGGGGGGGGTTCTTTCATTGTTTTAAAGGTTTTGGTAGGTCAGCTCTTGTCTCTGCCATCAGTACATCGGTAGATAGGTTCTGTGACTCTCCAGTGAGTCTCTTTCATTATATTGATGGATTTAGGTAGGCCAGTTCTTGTCTCTGCCAGCAGTACAGGGGTAAGGGGCTTTCCTGTGAGTCTCTTTCACTGCATTGATAGATTTGGGTAGGTCAGCTCTTGTCTCTGCTATCAGTACAGGGGTAAGGTGCTCTTCTGACTCTCCTGTGAGTCTCTTTTATTGTATTGATAGATTTAGGTAGGTCAGTTCTCTGCCATCAGTATAGGAGTTGGCAGCTTCTGTGACTCTCCTGTGAGTCTCCTTCATTGCATTGATAGATTTGGGTAGGCCAGCTCTTGTCTCTGCTATCAGTACAGGGGTAGGCAGATTCTGTGACTCTCCTGTGAGTCTCCTTCATTGCATTGATAGATTTGGGTAGGCCAGCTCTTGTCTCTGCTATCAGTACAGGGGTAGGCAGATTCTGTGACTCTCCTGGGGGTCTCCTTCATTGCATTGATAGATTTGGGTAGGCCAGCTCTTGTCTCTGCTATCAGTACAGGGGTGGGCAGATTCTGTGACTCTCCTGTGAGTCTCCTTCATTGCATTGATAGATTTGGTTAGGCCAGCTCTTGTCTCTGCTATCAGTACAGGGGTGGGCAGATTCTGTGACTCTCCTGGGGGTCTCGGTGGTGTGTGACTCTATAGCGGTGACAACGGTCTTCTCTCTGGCTGTGTCTCTCATTATGCCAGCAGTCCAGTTAGTGATGCTGTTAATTTCTGTGTAATGAGAATTAATTTCTGCTCACAGGCACCCCCTCCAGGGACAGCAGGCATGGAGCACTCGCTCAGCCCTGCCAGAGGAGCCGGACAAAAGGGACACAAGTGTCCCCTTCAAGATGTGCAATTCCAGGGCCGGCTGGGGATCAGCTGGGCTCTCTGCTCCTTCCACTTTCACCAAGTGCTGCCATTAGATTATGCAAGCCGCATCTTGTGACACTGACCGCATCCAAGCCGGCCATATAAAGGAAATCATTAATAGCACCAAATTCTCCTCCACTTACTAAGATCATTATCCAATCATTCTATTGCTGGGTGTCCAGAGCGCCCCCTATACCTTCTAAGGAGGAGCGGCTCCCCCCAGTCATGCCTGCCCTCAATCTATCTATTATTATACACTCCATGTGCTCCAAATCGGGGGACCCTCATAATTTATAGAGTTAGGACTGCAGACAATACTGGGGTACCGTGATGCGGGCCGCTGCCACAGTGGCGGTGCGTCCATAAGGGCGCACGGGCGCTGCCCCCTCTATCACCAATAGATAGATTCAAGCATTGCATGAATCTATCTATGGCCACCGCTGCAACCCCCTATTCAGGTGGCCAGCCCCTTTTCGGGCGCCGGGAGCCTGAATTACAGCTGGGGGGGGGGGGGGGGGGTGTTTTTGAAGCACCTGATCAGGACCATAGGCTCTAATAGGCGTCAAAAAAGGTGACCTGCGAGCGCCATGCTGGGAGCCCGCAGGTCACTCAGCTGTGTTAGAAAAACGAATGAATATTCGCTTTCCTAACACTAAACCGCCTCTCCGCCAAGAGGTCTGTTACCCGTCACCTGATTGGCTGAAACGACAGGCGCTGTGTTTGGATGCCTATCAGGTATCCAATCATAGCAGAGGACGGGAGAAGACATCGAGGAGCTGTCCCACCGAGACTGGGTAAGTACAGACGGCGGGGCACACTGGCAGCATTTGATATGGCACAGTGGGAGCATTTGATGGGGCACAGTGGCTGCGTTTGATGGGCACAGTGGCGGCAATTGATGGGCACAGTGGCTGCATTTGATGGGCACAGTGGCTGTGTTTGATGGCACAGTGGCGGCAATTGATGGGCACAGTGGCTGCATTTGATGGCACATTGGTGGCAATTGATGGGCACAGTGGCTACATTTGATGGCACAGTGGTGGCAATTGATGGGCACAGTGGCTACATTTGATGGCACAGTGGTGGCAATTGATGGGCACAGTGGCTGCGTTTGATGGGCACAGTGGCTGCATTTGATGGGCACAGTGGCTGTGTTTGACGGCACAATGGCGTCAAATGATGGGCACAGTGGCTGCGTTTGATGGCACAGTGGCTGTGTTTGATGGCACAGTGGCGGCAATTGATGGGCACAGTGGCTGCATTTGATGGCACATTGGTGGCAATTGATGGGCACAGTGGCTACATTTGATGGCACAGTGGTGGCAATTGATGGGCACAGTGGCTGCGTTTGATGGGCACAGTGGCTGTGTTTGATGGCACAGTGGCGGCAATTGATGGAAACAGTGGCTGCATTTGATGGCACAGTGGTGGCAATTGATGGGCACAGTGGCTGCGTTTGATGGGCTCAGTGGCTGCGTTTGATGGGCACAGTGGCTGTGTTTGATGGGCACAGTGGCTGCGTTTGACGGGCACAGTGGCTGTGTTTGACGGCACAATGGCGTCAAATGATGGGCACAGTGGCTGCGTTTGATGGCACAGTGGCTGTGTTTGATGGCACAGTGGCGGCAATTGATGGGCACAGTGGCTGCGTTTGATGGCACAGTGGCTGTGTTTGATGGCACAGTGGCGGCAATTGATAGGCACAGTGGCTGTGTTTGATGGCACAGCGGCGGCAATTGATGGGCACAGTGGCTGTGTTTGACGGCACAATGGCGTCAAATGATGGGCACAGTGGCTGCGTTTGATGGCACAGTGGCTGTGTTTGATGGCACAGTGGCGGCAATTGATGGGCACAGTGGCTGCATTTGATGGCACATTGGTGGCAATTGATGGGCACAGTGGCTACATTTGATGGCACAGTGGTGGCAATTGATGGGCACAGTGGCTGCGTTTGATGGGCACAGTGGCTGTGTTTGATGGCACAGTGGCGGCAATTGATGGAAACAGTGGCTGCATTTGATGGCACAGTGGTGGCAATTGATGGGCACAGTGGCTGCGTTTGATGGGCTCAGTGGCTGCGTTTGATGGGCACAGTGGCTGTGTTTGATGGGCACAGTGGCTGCGTTTGACGGGCACAGTGGCTGTGTTTGACGGCACAATGGCGTCAAATGATGGGCACAGTGGCTGCGTTTGATGGCACAGTGGCTGTGTTTGATGGCACAGTGGCGGCAATTGATGGGCACAGTGGCTGCGTTTGATGGCACAGTGGCTGTGTTTGATGGCACAGTGGCGGCAATTGATAGGCACAGTGGCTGTGTTTGATGGCACAGCGGCGGCAATTGATGGGCACAGTGGCTGTGTTTGATGGCACAGCGGTGGCAATTGATGGGCACAGTGGCTGTGTTTGATGGCACAGCGGTGGCAATTGATGGGCACAGTGGCTGTGTTTGATGGCACAGCGGTGGCAATTGATGGGCACAGTGGCTGTGTTTGATGTTTTTTTTCCCCAAATTTTTCAGTTTGTTTGCGCCCCCCCCAAAAAATTTTTTTAAAGCACCAGCCTCCACTGCTGCTGCAGCTTACACATGTATTTCCAAATGTGTGCAAACAAAACCCCTTGTTCCTAAAGTGGAACTTCACCCCCCCCCCCAGGGCATGTTGCCTCCCATCCACCCGTCCTCTCAGAGATCGGCATTTTTTTTTGTAACAAGCGCCCTCCCCCTCATACACGTCGTTCATCTAGGCATCGCCTCCTGGGATATACGTATATGTCTCATCTCATATTATACCAGGAGGCAAAGTCCTTCATTGGGAAAGGAGAGGGGAGGGGTTGGGGTATGTGACACGTCTTCGGTGAAGCCATTGGCTTAACCCAGAAGAAGCAGTGCGGGGCCGAGGAGGAGGAGGGGGTGCAGAAAAGAAGCGGATCGCAGCAGGACAAAGTTTGACTCAGCTAGGTGGGGGAGTCCCCTAAATGTGCAGGACCACCAAATGAGGGAAACTTGGGAGTAGGGCTGCCACCTGTCCGGGATTCACCTGGACAGTCCAGGTTTTGAATCATGTGTCTGGGATTCACCCGGACAGTCCAGATTTTGAATCATGTGTCTGGGATTCACCCGGACAGTCCAGATTTTGAATCATGTGTCTGGGATTCACCCGGACAGTCCAGATTTTGAATCATGTGTCTGGGATTCACCCGGACAGTCCAGATTTTGAATCATGTGTCTGGGATTCACCCGGACAGTCCAGGTTTTGAATCATGTGTCCGGGTTTCAGTCCGCCTGAAATCCGGACACAATATTCAGACAGGAAGGTGGCTCAGAACAGGGCCTGACGGGAAGGTGAGGGGGCACTATGCGCGCCACATTACTATTCTCTTTGGAGCGCCCAAAGGCATCCCAGCTCTGTTGCAATGCTATAGGGCAGTGATGACGAAGCTTGGCACCCCAGATGTTTTGGAACTACATTTCTGCAGTGTAGTGGAGCATCATGGGAAATGTAGTTCCAAAACATCTGGGGCGCCAAGGTTCACCATCACTGCTATAGGGTATGCTAAGAAATTATCATTCATAGATCCAGCCCCCCCCCCCCCCCACTTTAGTTCCTGAGGACTACACTTTCTGTGTTGGCTGTGGGACAGGAAGTGAAGGGAAATCACCTCAATGGGGACACTAGTTCAGGTGACAACCAGGGTTCCCCTCACTGTGAAGGTATTTCCTATCACTTCCTGTTTTAGCTATGTGACAGGAAGTGAAGGCAAATCATCTCAATGGGGACACTAGTTCTGGTGACAATCAGAGATCCCCTCACTGTGCAGGAGTTTTCTCTCACTTCCTGTGTTGGCTGTGTGACAGGAAGTGAAAAGAAATCTCCCCAATGGGGACAGAGATGACAAAAAAAAAAAACTTAAAGGGGATATAACTCTTCTTTACTCTATCCAAAAAAAGAAAAAAATTGTCTTTACTTGAGAAATATAAAAGAATGGGGGGGTTGTCGGGGGTCAGGGGGCCCCGCGGACCCCGCTCGCACCCTCCTCCCGTGGCTCTGGGCCCGTCAGAGCCGTGATTTGAGCATCGACTTTCCAGGTGTAAAATGTCCCTTTTTATCATCACATAATGACTGTCAGTCTATAATTCCATTCTCCGGATTTCAGAGTCCCCGTGAACCCAATTCTCCAAACCTCTATTAATTCCCTCACCATAAAAAAGGAAATCCCCTCATTTCTTCCTCTAACAGCTGTTAAAAGGGATCACAAGTCGAACTCAAAGCGATTGGCGGCCTCTTTGCATGCGGCTCTTGTGAAATACCAAGAAGATGTGGATTATATGCCCCTTAGAAGGCAGCGCCTGCTCTCTCCTCCGCGCACTTCTGACTCATTGCAGGCGAACGTCACCCCACCCCCCTCAATGAAGGAATACGATGACATCCACATACGTGGCACCTCTAGCTCTAAGTGGGGGGATGCAGCGCCACGCGGGTTGGGTACCCAGCGCCACACGCCCAGACTCATATTAGGCCTCATGCACACTTGAGCTAAAAAAACGCGGCTTTTACAGGCGCTGGGGCTTTTTATTTAAAGCGCCCCGTACCCCCCCCCCCCCCCCCCCCCCGTGCTCACTCACAAACACATGGGTCAGTACCATACATATATGTAAACAGCGGTCGCACCAGACATGCGCGGTATCGCCACAAACATCAGAGCGAGAACCAGGGGCGTTGTAGGTCTACAAAAAATCTAGGACTAGAGCCCATAGCAGCGTAGGAAAGAAAGTCATGCGCTTGGGCGGGCATACACATGTATATACAGTAATATACGTGTGTGTGTATATCCCCAGAGGGCCCCCCACTTACATCAGGGTCCCCAGGGAGCCCCCCACTTACATCAGGGTCCCCAGAGAGCCCCCCACTCACATCAGGGTTCCCAGAGAGCCTCCCCTCCCCTTGGGGACCCCTGCAGAGACTCGGGGCTATGGGCCCCAGATTCGGGGCTTTAGCCCCAAAAGCCACCCCCTAGGGACGCCACTGGCGAGAGCAATAATTCTAGCTCCAGACCTCCTGTATAACTCTAAACTTCAGTGGCAGCTGGTGGTAATTTTTTTTGTGGAAAGGGCAACAACGAGTAAACTCCCTCCTAGTCAGTCAGTCAGTCAGTCAGTCAGTCGGAGGGCGGGTCTGGTGCACTTACCCCATCTATGCAGCGCTTCACCTGCAGATTCCCTTGCCCGGCGGCAGCGGCAACAGATTTCCCTTCCTCTGCTCTCCATGGGCATCGGCAGCTTCCGTTTCCTCCTCCCTCCTCGGCGGCCAATCGGGAGTCTTCTCTTTACAGCCAATCGGAAAACAGCTCTCAGACCTGCTTCTGATTGGCCGGATTTGAGGATCAGCGTTACAACAGCCAATATTCGTTCGCTGTTGTAACACCTGGGTGGGCTCAGGGCCAATGCTCTGTGCCCCGAGCCCACCCTATTTAGAAGCCTATTAGAGCCTCTGGGTCTAATCAGGTGCTTCAAAAAAACACCCCCCCGCCGCTGTAATTCAGGCGCCCTGAAAGGGGCTGGACGCATGAATAGGGGGGCCATGCATGAATCTATCCATTATTAATATAGGGCAGGGATATGCAATTAGCGGACCTCCAGCTGTTGCAAAACTACAAGTCCCATTATGCCTCTGCCTCTGGGTGTCATGGCTTGTGGCTGTCAGAGTCTTGCTATGCCTCATGGGACTTGTAGTTCTGCAACATCTGGAGGTCCGCTAATTGCATATCCCTGCCCTATATTAATAATGGATAGATTCATGCATGGCCCCCCTATTCATGCGTCCAGCCCCTTTCAGGGCGCCTGAATTACAGCGGCGGGGGGGTGTTTTTTTGAAGCACCTGATTAGACCCAGAGGCTCTAATAGGCTTCTAAATAGGGTGGGCTCGGGGCACAGAGCATTGGCCCTGAGCCCACCCAGGTGTTACAACAGCGAACGAATATTGGCTGTTGTAACGCTGATCCGCTAATTGCATATCCCTGATATAGGGGATGGCGTGGATAGAGGGGGCGGCGCCCAGACGCCCCGTAATGGACGGGCCGCCACTGCAGTCTGTAAAGGCTTTTAGGCTGGGTTCACCACGGTGATTCCCATGCGGAATCCCCGGACCGCATCAGAAGCGCAGGCAGTTCACACTGTGCTCTGCAAACCGCTGCGGGTGTCAATATAAAGTTAGTGGCGCCCCCCCAAAGCGGTTTCGCAGAGAACGCAGTGCGAACCGTGGAATTGGATGGAATCGGATCTCATGGGTTCTGAACACCCATGCGATCCGATTCCAGGGTTCTGTAGGTTTTGTGGAGCGGGTCCCAATGGCTCGATTTGCACAGCACTGAGATTGCATGTCATTTCTACAGGAATCCGGTGCGACTCCTGTAATGACAGTGCGATGCGGTAGACCACATCAGTGTGAATCCAGCCTAAAAGAGTCGATGTTTAAGTAATGTAGTTTTGCGCCGTTCCGCGGGTGTGGACGGAATTTTAAAGTGAGACATATTTGGTATCTATGTACTTGCAATAACATCATCTTTCAAATTTCACCCAAAAAATTAAAATTTGGGTATTTTATTGTGTTTTTGTACATTTACAGAGTTAATCTGGTTGAAAAAAGACCATCTAGCTCAACCCATAAAAGGGAAAAAAATATATAAAAATATATATATAAAAAAAAAATATCAAAAATAAAAATATAAAAAAAAATATCAAATTTTTTTTTTAAAAATATCAAAAATAAAAATATCAAAAAAATATATATATAAAAAAAAAAATTAAATGTACATTTAAATAAAATTTTAATTAAAAATAATTTAAATTAAATGTAAATTTAAATACAATTTAAATTAAAATCATTAAAATTACTAAAACTGAATTTATTTTTTTTCTTAAAATCTTGCATTTGAAGAACTGCTGCGCAAATATCGCCTGACTTTAAAATATGCAACGCCCATCATTTTATTCTCTACGGCCTCTGCATAAAAAATATATAGAAAATGTTTGGAGCTTTTAAGTAGTTTTCTGGGAAGAAAATAAGTTATGTTTTTTTTTTTTACATGTAGGAGAAGAATGTCAGAATTGGATATGGATTGGAAGGCGATAAATGCCTTTTATTGGGCGGGGGGGGGGGACTTTTTGCTATTGGTTGGGCCCCTCAGTTTCTCATGTGGCCTCTTAGGAAAATGAATTGCCCACCCGGCTCTAGAGAGTCAGCTTTGAAATCTGTATACGTGGAATGAAATTATTGGACGATAAACGAATACAAATACGAGATCCAGATGATGAATATGAAGAATCCATCTACAAAAAAATAGACTTTATTTCCTTAGTGGCGACAAGGCGGCGCGAAGTGCGGCACGGCAAGCAAATTAACCTGTGAAAGTCTGGTGAGCAACGTAAGCTACGCGGTGCTGACATCAGAATATGACCCTGAAGACACTTCGCTCATACGCCGGTACCCTGAAGAGCGGTCTGGTCTCTGCCGCTGGTCACGGTTCTGGTTCTGATAAGTCATCGCTGGTGCAGAAAGCCGCGTTCACCCAGACTGCAGACATTGGGAGGCTCAGCCATGGACACCCCCCCCCCCTCTTCCCTCCTCCCCAGTACTTCAGCAGAGGGCTCACTGCCACCCCAGAAAAAAAGCCAGATTTTTGTCTTTCTTGTCCCCCCTCCCCCTCCCTGACACTTCTGGGTTGAACTTTTCTTGTCCAAATGAGGTTTCTACAGGAGTATCTGAGGGCTGCCAGGACTTCTTGGCACTGGGACTGCTGGCAAACAAAGGCCTTCTATGGTCAGTACAAGGAACGGATCAGCAGGCATCCTGCCTTGGGTGGCAGACCTCTTCCTTCCATGTCTGAAGAATAACAGCTTCATCTTCTGTCCTTGGTCCATATGGGAACTTTTGGCTTTATTGTGAGATTTTTCATGCAGGACCTGTCAATGGGGGGGGGGGGGGGGGGGGGTTTGGGGACAGGCCATGCAGGGTCCAGCTGAAAACTGGTGAACCATCCCATCGGAATGGAACTCCTTACCGTATATAATAAGTCATAGCAAGCAGACCGGAGGATGGAGATCCAACTATAGTATAGTGTTACAACTTCCAATGTTTTCTTATATGGAACCTGTGACCAGGATATGAACATTCCAGGTTTAACATATTCCTAAATGAGAACAAACCCTCACTGACCTCTGTAGCTGCAGGCACTGTGGGACAATTTATCCTCAAATTTCACGGCAGAAGCACTAAAGTCATTCAAGTCCTTTTCTCAGCATCTAAGCATCTGCTTCCTCCCTCCTATCAACAGTGAGGTCGCTCCCCCTACTATCAATGATTTGCCAGATCCCTCCTCTCACCAGTGACTCACCAGATCCCTCCTCCCAGTAGTGACTCACCAGATGCTTCCTCCCAGCAGTGACTCACCAGATCCCTCCTCCCAGCAGTGACTAACCAGATCCCCCTCCCAGCAATGACTCACCAGATCCCTCCTCCCAGCAGTGACTCACCAGATCCCTCCTCCCAGTAGTGACTCACCAGGTGCCTCCTCCCAGCAGTGACTCACCAGATCCCTCCTCCCAGCAGTGACTAACCAGATCCCCCTCCCAGCAATGACTCACCAGATCCCTCCTCCCACCAGTGACTCACCAGATCCCCCTCCCAGCAGTGACTCACCAGATCCCTCCTCCCAGCAGTGACTTACCAGATCCCACCTCCCAGCAGTGACTCATCAGATCCCTCCTCCGAGCAGTGACTCACTAGATCCCCCCTCCTAGCAGTGACTCACCAAATCCCCCCTCCCAGCAGTGACTCACCAGATCCCTCCTCCCAGCAGTGACTCACCTGATCCCTCCTCCCAGCAGTGACTCACCAGATCCCTCCTCCCAGCAGTGACTAACCAGATCCCCCCTCCCAGCAGTGACTCACCAGATCCCCCTCCCAGCAGTGATTTACCAGATCCCTCCTCCTAGCAGTGACTCACCAGATCCCCCCTCCCAGCAGTGACACACCAGATCCCTCCTCCCAGCAGTGACTCAGCAGCTCAGCTCCCCCAACTATCAATGGCTGCCAAACAAGCTGCTGACTAAGCCTGTGATTTAAATTCACACCAGAAAAAATACCATTGTAGGTCCAGTTCACTTCTAGTTTGTTTGCTTCAAGCCCAGTCATGCCCTGATAAAAGGGAGCACTTAGACCCCCAAAATGCGATGGCTACTTTTTGAATTGTACCCCTGACCTTTAATGGAATGAAGTTGTGTCTGGACCTCTTAGCAGTGGTGTGGTACTTGAATTTTAATTTTTACCCCCCCCTACTATCAATGACTTACCAGATCCCCCCTCCCAGCAGTGACTCAGCAACTCAGCTCTCCCCTACCATCAGTGATTACCAGATCCCCCTCCCATAAGTGACTCAGCAGTTTAGCTCCCCCCTACCATCGGTGACTCACCAGATCCCTCCTCCCAGCAGTGATTTACCAGATCCCTCCTCCCAGCAGTGACTCACCATATCTCCCTTTCCTGCAGTGACTCAGCCGATCAGGTTCCCCTACTGTCAGTGACTTACCATATCCCTTCTTCCGTCAGTGACTCACCAGATCTCCCTTCCACCAGTGACTCACCAGATCCCCCCTCCCTTAAGTGACTCAGCAGTTCAGTTCCCCCCTACCATTTCAGCTCTGCCCTACCATCGGTGACTCACCAGATTCCCCCTTCCATCAGTGACTCACCAGGTCTCCTTTCCCCAGTGACTGACCAGATCCCCCCTCCCTTAAGTGACTCAGCAGTTCAGCTCCCCCATACCATTTCAGCTCTCCCCTACCATTGGTGACTCACCAGATTCGCCCTTCCATCGGTGACTCACCAGATCTCCCCTCCCAGCAGTGACTCAGTAGCTCAGCTCTTCCCTACCATTTCAGCTCTGCCCTACCATCGGTGACTCACCAGATTCCCCCTTCCATCAGTGACTCACCAGGTCTCCTTTCCCCAGTGACTGACCAGATCCCCCCTCCCTTAAGTGACTCAGCAGTTCAGCTCCCCCATACCATTTCAGCTCTCCCCTACCATCAGTGACTCACCAGAGCCCATCTTCCATCAGTGACACTCCAAATCCCCCCTCCCTTAAGTGACTCAGCAGTTCAGCTCCCACCTACCATTTCAGCTCTCCCCTACCATTGGTGACTCACCAGATTCGCCCTTCCATCGGTGACTCACCAGATCTCCCCTCCCAGCAGTGACTCAGTAGCTCAGCTCTTCCCTACAATCAGTGACTCACCAGATCCCCTCTTCCATCAGTGACTCACCAGATCCCCCCACAAGTGACTCTGCAGTTCAGCTCCCCCTACCATTTCAGCTGCCCCTACCATTGGTGACTCACTAGATCCCCCTTCCATCAGTGACTCACCAGATCCCCCCCCCCTCCCAGCAGTGACTCAACAGCTCAGCTCCCCCATACCATCAGTGACTTACCAGATCTCCCTCTCGCAGCAGTGACTCACCAGATCCAATCTTCCATCAGTGACTCCCCAGATCCCCCCCATAAGTGACTCTGCAGTTCAGCTCCCCCCTACCATTTCAGCTCCCCCTACCATTGGTGACTCACCAGATCCCCCCTCCCAGCAGTGACTCACCAGATCCCTCCTCCCAGCAGTGACTCAGCAGCTCAGCTCCCCCAACTATCAATGGCTGCCAAACAAGCTGCTGACTAAGCCTGTGATTTAAATTCACACCAAAAAAAATACCATTGTAGGTCCAGTTCACTTCTAGTTTGTTTGCTTCAAGCCCAGTCAAGCCCTGATAAAAGGGAGCACTTAGACCCCCAAAATGCGATGGCTACTTTTTGAATTGTACCCCTGACCTTTAATGGAATGAAGTTGTGTCTGGACCTCTTAGCAGTGGTGTGGTACTTGAATTTTAATTTTTACCCCCCCTACTATCAATGACTTACCAGATCCCCCCTCCCAGCAGTGACTCAGCAACTCAGCTCTCCCCTACCATCAGTGACTTACCAGATCCCCCTCCCATAAGTGACTCAGCAGTTTAGCTCCCCCCTACCATCGGTGACTCACCAGATCCCTCCTCCCAGCAGTGATTTACCAGATCCCTCCTCCCAGCAGTGACTCACCATATCTCCCTTCCCTGCAGTGACTCAGCCGATCAGGTCCCCCCTACTGTCAGTGACTTACCATATCCCTTCTTCCGTCAGTGACTCACCAGATCTCCCTTCCACCAGTGACTCACCAGATCCCCCCTCCCTTAAGTGACTCAGCAGTTCAGTTCCCCCCTACCATTTTAGCTCTGCCCTACCATCGGTGACTCACCAGATTCCCCCTTCCATCAGTGAATCACCAGGTCTCCTTTCCCCAGTGACTGACCAGATCCCCCCTCCCTTAAGTGACTCAGCAGTTCAGCTCCCCCATACCATTTCAGCTCTCCCCTACCATCAGTGACTCACCAGAGCCCATCTTCCATCAGTGACACTCCAAATCCCCCCTCCCTTAAGTGACTCAGCAGTTCAGCTCCCACCTACCATTTCAGCTCTCCCCTACCATTGGTGACTCACCAGATTCGCCCTTCCATCGGTGACTCAGCAGATCTCCCCTCCCAGCAGTGACTCAGTAGCTCAGCTCTTCCCTACAATCAGTGACTCACCAGATCCCCCCACAAGTGACTCTGCAGTTCAGCTCCCCCTACCATTTCAGCTGCCCCTACCATTGGTGACTCACTAGATCCCCCTTCCATCAGTGACTCATCAGATCCCCCCCCCCCTCCCAGCAGTGACTCAACAGCTCAGCTCCCCCATACCATCAGTGAATTACCAGATCTCCCTCTCGCAGCAGTGACTCACCAGATCCAATCTTCCATCAGTGACTCACCAGATCCCCCCCATAAGTGACTCTGCAGTTCAGCTCCCCCCTACCATTTCAGCTCCCCCTACCATTGGTGACTCACTAGATCCCCCTTCCATCAGTAACTCACCAGATCCCCCCCTCCCATAAGTGGCTCAACAGCTCAGCTCCCCCGTACCATCAGTGAAAAGAAAGAAAGAAAAACCAAAGAAAACAAATGCGGCCACCACGTCTAAGAATCAGTAATAAATGTTTGTGTTTGGGTTTAATGCTTTACATTTTCAGGCTCTCTTTTGTGCACCAATTTACGTTCTGATTTTTGTTTTATTCTAATCACTATGGACTTCTATTTATATTAGTTTAATTGCCCCTTTTTCTTACTTTTCTAATTTATCCTTTGATATAGGTAATTGTAGACCTTGTAGGATTGTCAACCCCCTTGTAATGGCAATAAAGTAAAAAAAAAAAAAAAAAAAGATAAAAAAGAGTAAAAAATAAATAAAAGCACGGGGGAGGGGCGCAATTATGACGATACAAAGGAAAAAGCATATCAAAAATATAACTTCAAACTGAATAATACTTCAAGTAAACAATATAGATGCTCAATGTACACTATATTACCAAAAGTATTGGGACGCCTGCCTTTACACACACATGAACTTTAATGACATCCCATTCTTAGTCCGTAGGGTTCAATATTGAGTTGGCTCCGCCCCTTTGCAGCTATAACAGCTTCAACTCTTCTGGGAAGGCCGTCCACAAGGTTTAGGAGGGTGTCTATGGGAATGTTTGGGCATTCTTCCAGAAGTGCATTTGTGAGGTCAGGCACTGATGTTGGACGAGAAGGCCTGGCTCGCAGTCTCCGCTCTAATTCATCCCAAAGGTGTTCTATTGGGTTGAGGTCAGGACTCTGTGCAGGCCAGTCAAGTTCCTCCACCCCAAAAATGCTCATCCCTGTCTTTATGGACCTTGCTTTGTGCACTGGTCCAAACCATTTAGGGAGGGGGGGATTATGGTGTGGGGGGTTGTTTTTCAGGGGTTGGGCTTGGCCCCTTAGTTTCAGTGAAGGGAACTCTTAAGGCGTCAGCATACCAAGACTTTTTGGACAATTTCATGCTCCCTTTTGTTGCCCCTTCCTGTTCCAACATGACTGCGCACCAGTGCACAAAGCAAGGTCCATAAAGACATGGATGAGGGAGTTTGGGGTAGAGGAACTTGTCGAAATTCATTAAAAAACGAATTTGGATTGAAACAAATTTCACATGTCTATATTACATATGTAGCACCTTTGTCCCAAACAGGGCTGCTAGTAAATTTAGTTGTGCTAGGTGGTAACTAGCCTGGCTAATTTTTAGTCTTGATCAACTGTTTTTTTCGCCAAAGCTTGAGTTTAATTGTAATCTCTCTTTTCTGTCGATAGGTGGCACTGTTGCCTTTGACAGGATGATAGATTACAGTAAATTCAGGTTATGAGTAGATATTTTATCTCAGCCAATCAGCAGGAGATTCTTTGGCCGCTTTGCATGCTGGGATAGTCTATTTATTTACAGGGAGTCAGATGATCGGGGTTCTTTCCACCCGGGCTGCGGCCTGGGTGGGTGTGTGTGTGTAGAGCAGCAGCAGAGGTGTAGGCCGGAAGCCTTGAGGCCTAGCCACGTGTGTAGAGGCTCGGCCCGAGAGAAGCCTGATTGTTGCCGGAGGTAGAGGAGAAGCAGTTGCCACAAAGGGATAACCATTCCTGATTCGGGAGGCAAGTGTAGAAGGGATGGAGTTCTGAAGGAGCAGCAGAGCAAACGCTTCACCAGCCGAGGACAGTGAAGTAAGTGGGAAAGCTTCAGTAGAGACTCACCCAGGAGTACAGTGGGTGGCTGTGAGTAAAGCTTGAAGATAAGTACAACGGGTAGCTGTGAGTCAAGCCTGAGGGATCCAGTGGGTAGCTGTGAGTCCAGGAGCCCAGCGGGTAGCGTGGGTGAAGCTTGAAGAATACAGCGGGTAGCTGTGAATCAAGCCTGAGGGATCCAGCGGGTGAGTCCAGGAGCCCAGAGGGTAGTGTGGGTGAAGCTTGAAAAATACAACGGGTAGCTGTGAGTTGAGCTTGAGGGATCCAGCAGGTAACCAAGAGTCCAAGAAGTCCAGAAGGATACAGCGAGCTGAGATTGAAGAACACAGCGGGTAGCTGTGAGTTGAGCTTGAGGGGTCCAACAGGTAACCAAGAGTCCAAGAAGTCCAGAAGGATACAGCGAGCTGAGGTTGAAGAACACAGCCGGTAGCTGTGAGTTGAGCTTGAGGGATCCAGCAGGTAACTGAGAGTCCAAGAATTCCAGAAGGATACAGCGAGCAGAGATTGAAGAACACAGCGGGTAGCTGTGAGTTGAGCTTGAGGGATCCAGCAGGTAACTGAGAGTCCAAGAAGTCCAGAAGGATACAGCGAGCTGAGATTGAAGAACACAGCGGGTAGCTGTGAGTTGAGCTTGAGGGATCCAGCAGGTAACCAAGAGTCCAAGAAGTCCAGAAGGATACAGCGAGCTGAGATTGAAGAACACAGCGGGTAGCTGTGAGTTGAGCTTGAGGGATCCAGCAGGTAATCAAGAGTCCAAGAAGTCCAGAAGGATACAGCGAGCTGAGATTGAAGAACACAGCGGGTAGCTGTGAGTTGAGCTTGAGGGATCCAGCAGGTAACCAAGAGTCCAAGAAGTCCAGAAGGATACAACGAGCTGAGATTGAAGAACACAGTGGGTAGCTGTGAGTTGAGCTTTAGGGATCCAACAGGTAACCAAGAGTCCAAGAAGTCCAGAAGGATACAACGAGCTGAGATTGAAGAACACAGCGGGTAGCTGTGAGTTGAGCTTGAGGGATCCAGCAGGTAACCAAGAGTCCAAGAAGTCCAGAAGTATACAGCGAGCTGAGATTGAAGAACACAGCGGGTAGCTGTGAGTTGAGCTTGAGGGATCCAGCAGGTAACTGAGAGTCCAAGAAGTCCAGAAGGACACAGCGAGCTGAGATTGAAGAACACAACTAAAATATCCTTTTAGTTTCAGGTGGTGTCACCCATGGGACCCTCCACCATCGTTCCTGCCTCTTTCCTCACCCACCTTGGCACCCGTTGTATTCTCCATAGAAAAAAATTCCACTCGGAAGAGTGAGAAGACTTAGTGAAGACCTCGGTGGGTGTGCAGACCTCAATTAGATTTACTAACTTTTTAGCATTTTGAAGGATGTCAGCATTTTCCCGGACTCACCGGAGGTATCGGAATCTTTTCATTTCCATACACTTTGCTTATTTTACACCCAATTTATGTTTAACTCTACAAAGTGATGAGTATTCAGCGTATAAATGTCTCCAGGCTCAGAGCTCCACACCAGCAATATTCATGGCGTCCCGAAATACAGGCCGGTTACTGATGACGGTACGCGTAGGTGATCATCCCCGGGGTCGGAGACAAGAGATGGAAAATATCCCGTTGTTCTGGGCTCATTGCTCTGAATGATCTCCCACCTCCTCCTCGCCAAGACCGCCTCATATGGGCCATCAAATACAATTTCCAAGGGGATCAGGCGCACCTGAGGAAGCGCTTAACCATGAGCCCGACGCTTCGACTTCTTACCATGCCGCCATGCTGCTTTCCATTTACAGCACTGTTGTCCTATTTCTGCTCATCATTTCTCCGTAATGAGAGCCGCGTCCGCAAAAACAGCGAGAGTTGACCGCGAGACGGAGAGCGAGAGATTACTAGGCCTGGGACGGGGGTGTCCAACACAAACGTGACAACAAGCAAAGGGAAGCGCCTCCAAAATCCACCGAAATTCTTTAAATGTCTCCATGTATGGTTCCAAAGATACTATTATTAGCTTCTCTTCTGATTGGCTGCACAATAGCAGAGGCTTCTCACCTGTGTAACGCACCCCCGTGGGAACAGCTGGCAAATACAGTCCTACCCCTCCCCCCCTTCCTTAGAGCACCCACAGCCAGGCACACAGCATTTTCTTCATTCTTCCACTGGCTCATAAAACAGTCTAGGGGTTCTTTTTTGGGGGGTTTTATAAACTGGGTTAAGGAGAGGGAGAAATTGATATCCCGAAAAATGTAGAACTGGATAACTTGAGGACTCCCCAATTTCTGACTGTATGCACAAAACTACTTGCTGTACTGTGTGAACTGCTGGCTGCACTGCGTGAACTGCTGGCTGCACTGCATGAACTGCTGGCTGTACTGCATGAACTGCTGGCTGCACTGCATGAACTGCTGGCTGTACTGCACAGAACTGTTGGCTGCACTGCACAGAACTGCTGGCTGCACTGCACAGAACTGCTGGCTGCACTGCACAGAACTGTTGGCTGCACTGCACAGAACTGCTGGCTGCACTGCACAGAACTGCTGGCTGCACTGCACAGAACTGCTGGCTGTACTGCATGAATTGCTGGCTGCACTGCACAGAACTGTTGGCTGCACTGCACAGAACTGCTGGCTGCACTGCACAGAACTGCTGGCTGTGCTGCATGAACTGCTGGCTGTGCTGCATGAACTGCTGGCTGCACTGCATGAACTGCTGGCTGTACTGCAAGAATTGTTGGCTGCACTGCACAGAATTTCTGGCTGTACTGCATGAATTGCTGGCTGTACTGCATGAACTGCTGCCTGTACTGCATGAATTGCTGGCTGTACTGCATGAACTGCTGGCTGTACTGTATGAACTGCTGCCTGTACTGCATGAACTGCTGGCTGTACTGTATGAACTGCTGCCTGTACTGCATGCACTGCTGGCTGTACTGTATGAACTGCTGCCTGTACTGCATGAATTGCTGGCTGTACTGCATGAACTGCTGCCTGTACTGCATGAACTGCTGGCTGTACTGCACATAACTGCTGGCTGTACTGCATGAACTGCCTGCTGTACTGCATGAATTGCTGGCTGTACTGCATGAATTTCTGGCTGTACTGCATGAATTGCTGGCTGTACTGCATGAATTGCTGCCTGTACTGCATGAATTGCTGGCTGTACTGCATGAATTGCTGGCTGCACTGCATGAATTGCTGGCTGTACTGCATGAACTGTTGGCTGCACTGCATGAATTGCTGGCTGTACTGCACAGAACTGCTGGCTGTGCTGCATGAACTGAATGTCCCAAAGGATCTCAAGGCTGCTGGTGGCCTCCTTACAGAGTTAAAAGCTACACACAGTCACTTTCCCACAGCACTGGGGTCTTCTGCTCACATCACAGGATCATCGGTTGCCTCCTGACGATATCCACCAGGTTCCTCCTAGTGAGGGAGATGTAGACTCACACCACTACAGGACACAGGGCAGCTGGACTCTTTCCCACCAACTTCCTCCTGGCTTTCTTCAATGAGCTTTCACCTGAAACAACTTGATCCATGGACACAGATCTGCAAACAGACCCCCCCCCCCCCCCTCCCCACTCCCCTCTAAGCCTAGCTGGGACCTTGGTATCTTCTTCAAGGCTTCTTCTGGAACTGTGCACCAGAGGGAATCTCCCCCTGCAGGACTGGACCCAGAAACACTGTACCCTGCTGCATTCTGGGCACACCTCCCCAGGGATTGGCTGGAGTTCCATAAGTATTCAGGCTACTCACCTGCTCTGCTCTTCCTCCCACCATACTTCTAGAATCCTCTAGGGATATAATATCCCTCATAATGGTGGAATGACAAGGTTGGTGGGAACAATAATATGGGAGCAGCAGGTGTACAGACCCAGGCACTCTGCACAGGGATGGTGGGAACCCTTCATAATGGGCACAGCGGGTGTACAGACCCAGGAACTCAGCACAGGGATGGTGAGAACCCCTCATAATGGGCACAGCGGGTGTACAGACCCGGGAACTCAGCACAGAGATAGTGGAAACCCCTCATAATGGGCACAGCGGGTGTACAGACCCTGGAACTCAGCACAGGGATGGTGGGAACTCCTCATAATGGGCACAGCGGGTGTACAGACCCAGGAACTCAGCACAGGGATGGTGGGAACCCCTCATAATGGGCACAGCGGGTGTACAGACCCGGGAACTCAGCACAGGGATGGTGGGAACCCCTCATAATGGGCACAGCGGGTGTACAGACCCGGGAACTCAGCACAGAGATGGTGGGAACCCCTCATAATGGGCACAGCGGGTGTACAGACCCGGGAACTCAGCACAGGGATGGTGGGAACCCCTCATAATGGGCACAGCGGGTGTACAGACCCAGGAACTCAGCACAGGGATGGTGGGAACCCCTCATAATGGGCACAGCGGGTGTACAGACCCGGGAACTCAGCACAGGGATGGTGGGAACCCCTCATAATGGGCACAGGGGGTGTACAGACCCAGGAACTCAGCACAGGGATGGTGGGAACCCCTCATAAAGGGCACAGCGGGTGTACAGACCCGGGAACTCAGCACAGAGATGGTGGGAACCCCTCATAATGGGCACAGCAGAAACTCACAAAGTCCCCAGAAGGTATAAGAGACTTCTAGCTATGTTCTCAGTACTTCTGTATCTTTACATAAGAGGCCTTTGGGAATCTTTCACCAATAAACAAACT
Source organism: Lithobates septentrionalis (assembly GCA_037952835.1). Taxonomy (NCBI): domain Eukaryota; kingdom Metazoa; phylum Chordata; class Amphibia; order Anura; family Ranidae; genus Lithobates; species Lithobates septentrionalis. Next base: position 78,980 of record JBBDGP010003150.1, on the reverse strand, counting down.
ACGGTGGACTAAGAAGTAAGTGATAAAGCAGAATACTTCTGACTAAATGAGGAAAATAATACACAGCTCTGGTTGCGGATCGTAATTTCCATTGGAAAATGTAGCGGATTCCAGAACATGCGCCTCAGGACATGTGCAGGACCAAACCAGGGCTGACGGATCCATATTAGATATGGTAGATGTCTGCTAAACATGGACAAGATGTCAGCAAAGTTTTCTGCCGCTTTCACAGAATCATTCTTAAGCTTGACATGAATGTTCAGTTGCTCCATGGATATTTCTATACATTAATGAGATTTTCCCTGGTAATGCATCCCATATTGTATTACAGGCAGACATTCCCCCGTTACTCCCTGTCGGTCAGGCATGTTCCTCTGTGCAGAACATCAGATGGGCAGATAAGTGTTCTTCTTACAGCTGTGTGACACGCAGGTATGGATCTTCTGTCCAGGAGAAGCCAAGAATGTTCTTTGTGTCCTGTGGCAGTCAGGTATGTGTCTTTGTGTCCTGTGGCAGTCAGGTATGTGTCTTTGTGTCCTGTGGCGCTCAGGTATGTTCCTCGTATCCTGTGGTAGTCAGGTATGTGTCTTTGTGTCCTGTGGCAGTCAGGTATGTGTCTTTGTGTCCTGTGGCAGTCAGGTATGTTCCTTGTATCCTGTGGTAGTCAGGTATGTGTCTGTGTGTCCTGTGGCAGTCAGGTATGTTCCTCGTATCCTGTGGCAGTCAGGTATGTGTCTGTGTGTCCTGTGGCAGTCAGGTATGTTCTTTGTGTCCTGTGGCAGTCAGGTATGTGTCTTTGTGTCATGTGGCAGTCAGGTATGGATCTTTGTATCCTGTGGCAGTCAGGTATGTGCCTTTGTGTTCTGTGGCAGTCAGGTATGTTCCTCGTGTCCTGTGGCAGTCAGGTATGTGTCTTTGTGTCCTGTGGCAGTCAGGTATGTTCTTTGTGTCCTGTGGCAGTCAGGTATGTGTCTTTGTGTCCTGTGGCAGTCAGGTTTGTGTCTTTGTGTCCTGCGGCAGTCAGGTATGTTTCTTTGTGTCCTGTGGCAGTCAGGTATGTGTCTTTGTGTCCTGTGGCAGTCAGGTATGTTTCTTTGTGTCCTGTGGCAGTCAGGTATGTGTCTTTGTGTCCTGTGGCAGTCAGGTTTGTGTCTTTGTGTCCTGCGGCAGTCAGGTATGTTTCTTTGTGTCCTGTGGCAGTCAGGTATGAGTCTTTGTGTCCTGTGGCACTCAGGTATGTGTCTTTGTGTCCTGTGGCAGTCAGGTGTGTGTCTTTGTGTCATGTGGCGCTCAGGTATGTTCTTTGTGTCCTGTGGCAGTCAGGTATGTTCCTCGTATCCTGTGGTAGTCAGGTATGTGTCTTTGTGTCCCGTGGCAGTCAAGTATGTTCTTTGTGTCCTGTGGCAATCAGGTATGTGTCTTTGTGTCCTGTGGCAGTCAGGTATGTGTCTTTGTGTCCTGTGGCAGTCAGGTATGGATCTTTGTATCCTGTGGCAGCCAGGTATGTGTCTTTGTGTCCTGTGGCAGTCAGGTATGTTCCTCGTATCCTGTGGCAGTCAGGTATGTGTTCTTTGTGTCCTGTGGCAGTCAGGTATGTTCTTTGTGTCCTGTGGCAGTCAGGTATGTTCTTTGTGTCCCGTGGCAGTCAGGTATGTGTCTTTTTGTCCTGTGGCAGTCAGGTATGTGTCTTTTTGTCCCGTGGCAGTCAGGTATGTGTCTTTGTGTCCTGTGGCAGTCAAGTATGTGTCTTTGTGTCCTGTGGCAGTCAGGTATGTGTCTTTGTGTCCTGTGGCGCTCAGGTATGTGTCTTTGTGTCCGGTGGCAGTCAGGTATGTGTCTTTGTGTCCTGTGGCGCTCAGGTATGTTCTTTGTATCCTGTGGCAGTCAGGTATGTTCTTTATGTCCTGTAGCACTCAGGTATGAGTCTTTGTGTCCTGTGGCAGTCAGGTATGTGTCTTTGTGTCCTGTGGCAGTCAGGTATGAGTCTTTGTGTCCTGTGGCAGTCAGGTATGTGTCTTTGTGTCCTGTGGCAGTCAGGTATGTGTCTTTGTGTCCTGTGGCAGTCAGGTATGTGTCTTTGTGTCCTGTGGCAGTCAGGTATGTGTCTTTGTGTCCTGTGGCGCTTAGGTATGTTCTTTGTATCCTGTGGCAGTCAGGTATGTTCTTTGTGTCTTGTGGCAGTCAGGTATGTGTCTTTGTGTCCTGTGGCACTCAGTTTTGTGTTTTTGTTTCCTGTGACAGTCAGGTATGTTCTTTGTGTCCTGTGGCAGTCAGGCATGTTCTTTGTGTCCTGTGGCAGTCAGTTATGTGTCTTTGTGTCCTGTGGCAGTCAGTTATGTGTCTTTGTTTCCAGTGGCAGTCAGGTATGTTCTTTGTGTCCTGTGGCAGTCAGGTATGTGTCTTTGTATCCTGTGGCAGTCAGGTATGTTCTTTGTGTCCTGTGGCAGTCAGGTATGTGTCTTTGTATCCTGTGGCAGTCAAGTATGTATCTTTGGGTCTTGTGGCAGTCAGTTATGTGTCTTTGTGTCCTGTGGCAGTCAGGTATGTTCTTTGTGTCCTGTGGCAGTCAGGTATGTGTCTTTGTGTCCTGTGGCAGTCAGGTATGTTCTTTGTGTCCTGTGGCAGTCAGGTATGTGTCTTTGTGTCCTGTGGCAGCCAGGTACGTGTCTTTGTATCCTGTGGCAGTCAGGTATGTGTCTTTGTGTCCTGTGGCAGGCAGGTATGTTCTTTGTGTCCTGTGGCAGTCAGTTATGTTCTTTGTGTCCTGTGGCAGTCAGGTATGTTCTTTGTGTCCTGTGGCAGTCAGGTATGTGTCTTTGGGCCCTGTGGCAGTCAGGCATGTGTCTTTGGGTCTTGTGGCAGTCAGGTATGTGTCTTTGTTTCCTGTGGCACCTAGGTGTGCTTTTTGTATTTAGTGGCAATCAGGTATGTTTATTTTTACCTTCTAGTATTATATATGTTTCTTTGTATCTGGTGGCAATTTTGGTTTCCTGTGGTAATCAGATATGTTTCTTTGTTAGCTGTGGCAATACATGTACTTTCTTTGTATTCCCTGGCAATCAGGTATGTTTTTTTTTGTTTCCTGTGGCAGTTAGGTGTGCTTTTTGTGTTTAGTGGCAATCTGATATGTTTCTTTGTTTCTGTACTAATCAGATATACTGCATTTCTTCGTTACCCGTGGCGATTTGATATGTTTCTTTGGATCCTGTAGCAATTAGGTGGGTGTCTTTGTTATCTGTGGCAATCAGGTATGTTTTTTTGTATTCTGTGGCAATTAGGTGTGCTGTTTTATGTGTCCTGTGGCAATCAGGTACAGTATCTCACAAAAGTGGGTACACCCCTCACATATTTGTAAATCTTTTCTTCTATCTTTTCATGTGACAACACTGAAGAAATGACACTTGGCTACAATGTAAAGTAGTGAGTGTACAGCTTGTATAACAGTGTAAATTTGCTGTCCCCTCAAAATAACTCAACACACAGCCATTAATGTCTAAACCCAGTGGCATCGGGAGAGGGGCCTAAGAAGGGCTGGAGCCCCAAGTTGGCCCCCAAAAAGCTCCCAGTCTCGGGCATTCACAAATGTATTATTAGCCCCGAGCCCGAGCAGGGACTGATCTGATTCGGAGAGCAGCCGAGTGACATAGCAGGTCCCGCCTTCCTGCAGCGCTTATGATGGACCTCCCACTGGTCCAATGCCGGGACCATGGGTTGTGTGGCGTCCATCATAGGCGCTGCAGGCTCCAGAAGGCGGGAATTACAATGCGGCCGCGTCACTATGAGAAGATCCCCACTCGGCGCTCAGGCGGGCGGCTCTCCTCTCCTGTCCTCTCCTGTCTCTGGCTGCCTGCTGTCTTCTGGAATGGGCGCGCCGGCGCCGCACACTATGGCTGAGCTGCAGGAGGAGCCGGAGGTCACGGTCATCTGAAGTCTGACGTCACGTGTAATGGGTCAGGTAGGTCAGTACATGTCAGTGTGGGTCTGGGTCAGTGTAATGGTCAGTGTATGTCAGTGTCAGGTAGGTCAGTGTATGTTGTCAGTGTGGGTCAGTCAGTGTAATGGTCAGTGTGCGTCAGGTAGGTTAGTGTGTGTCAGGTAGGTCAGTGTGTGTCAGGTAGGTCAGTGTGCGTCAGGTAGGTCAGTGTGGGTCAGTGTAATGATCAGTAGACATGTGCACAGCCAAAAAAAATCGTTCATTTTCGTTTTCGTTTCATTAGTTTATTATTTTTTTCGTTTTTCGGGTCATTCGTTATGATTGCGATTCGTAAATTCGTTCATTCGTAAATTCGTAAATGTGTTCATTCGTACATTCGTAATTCGAACATTCGTTCATTCGTACATTCGTTCATTCGTACATTCGTACATTTTTACATTTGTACATTTGTACATTCGTAAATTCGTACATTCGTAAAATCGTAATTTGTATATTAGAAAATTCGGAAATTTGTAAATTCGAAGTTTGAAAATCCAAAAACCCGAAAATTCAAAAATCTGAAATGGTAACTAACTATTAAATTATAGGTATTGTAATTTCCTTTCAAACTTGACTGTCAGTGAACGTAACAAATACAAATTTAACCGAAGTTACGAATTATCCAAAACGAATGCTGCATCTAAACAAATGGAACAGGACAAATTAATAATCAATAATAATAATAAAACATTGTTATTATTATTATTGTTATTTATTATTATTAATTCATTACGTTCCATTCCGTTTTTCGGATCATTCATAACTTCGGATAAATTTGTATGTGTTACGTTCACTAACAGCCAAATTTAAAAGGAAATTACAATACCTATAAATTAAAAGTTACTAGTAATTACTAATAGTTAAGTTATTATTAGTTAACTATTATTTCAGATTTCCGAATTTTCGAATTTACAAATTTACGAATTCACTAATTTACTAATGTACGAATGCACGAATGTACGAATGTACGAATGTAAATTGCGAATGTACGAATGTTCGAATGCCCGAATTTACGAATGTCCAATTTTATCGAATTTACGAATATTCGGAAAAAATTCGTTAAACGGGTTTTCGTTAATTCGGATATTCCCGAATTAACGAATTTGTCGAAATTCGTTAAAAAACGAATTTGGAACGAAACGAATTGCACATGCCTAATGATCAGTGTGGGCCAGGTAGGTTAGTGTGGGTCAGGTAGGTCAGTGTGGGTTGGGTAGGTCAGTGTGTGTCAGGTAGGTCAGTGTGAGTCAGTCAGTGTAATGGTCAGTGTGCATCAGTGTAATGATCAGTGTGGGTCAGGTAGGTCAGTGTGGGTCAGTGTGGGTCAGGTTGGTCAGTGCAATGGTCAGGTAGGTCAGTGTAATGGACAGGTAGGTCAGTGTGGGTCAGGTAGGTCAGTGTAATGGTCAGTGTGTGTCAGGTAGGTCAGTGAAATGGTCAGTGTGTGTCAGGTAGGTCAGTGTAAGGGTCAGGTAGGTCAGTGTGGGTCAGGTAGGTCAGTGTAATGGTCAGTGTGTGTCAGGTAGGTCAGTGTAATGGTCAGGTAGGTCAGTGTAATGGTCAGGTAGGTCAGTATGGGTCAGGTAGGTCAGTGTAATGGTCAGTGTGTGTCAGGTAGGTCAGTGTAATGGTCAGGTAGGTCAGTGTGGGTCAGGTAGGTCAGTGTAATGGTCAGGTAGGTCAGTGTGGGTCAGGTAGGTCAGTGTAATGGTCAGTGTGTGTCAGGTAGGTCAGTGTAATGGTCAGGTAGGTCAGTGTAATGGTCAGGTAGGTCAGTGCGGGTCAGGTAGGTCAGTGTAATGGTCAGGTAGGTCAGTATGGGTCAGGTAGGTCAGTTTTTACTAGCAAGGGGGACCTAATAAAGTGGCCGGTGAGTGTATACAGACTATAATGTTTCACATCCAACAAAACCAGCTCTGGCTTCCGCTACTTTGTTTGGTTTCTCCTTTTCATTGTATGTTCAGATTCTGATAAAACAAAAGTAGTGTATACAGTTTAAACCAAATAAAATCTACTAATAAGTGTGTTTTTCAGAACCATTTATATAAGTTTTTATCCCATTTTTTTAAATATAATTGGATAATGTTTGAAGGAACTTATTATTGAGTTACAAAAGTTCTTTAGAAACTTAGCTAATACACGGTATCACTTATACTCCAAACTTTTTCCCAATAATGGGACTAACAAGACTCTACTACACCAAACACATAGATACAAACACAAATGTAATACATTATAACTTACCAACCATTGAATGTTGCGGCCTCCACAATATTTATTATATTTCTCTGAATACTTCCTATACAAAGGTGGAAAAGAAAAACAAAAATGAGAATGTTGCCCATAGCAACCAAACTTTTCATTATTGCGATAAAGTTACAAAATAATTTTTGATTGGTTGTTGTGGGGCAGCAACTTTTTATGCTCTAATTATCTCAATCTTCCATTATAATAAATTCGCCCCGAGTATAAAATAAAAACAGGATAGCTTCCCATAGCTTAACACAAAGCTCCAGTACTGTATACCCACATGGAGAAGACACCTACACAGCAATCTCAAGAATTGGAACTTTTAATAACTTATTATAATATTTGGCAGTAATGGAATGTTCATGGAAAGTCTTTACGTTTAATGGAGTAGTGAGCAATGAAAAGGGAACTGACACTTTTAACTTTATATGATGCATGAGTTTATTTTTGTTATTTTATTTATTTGAGTCAGAAGATTTACATTGTAGATTGTAAGCTCTTTTGATCAAAATTATACCCCTGCCTTTGCTTGTAGGTAAAGGTCAGCGAAGGGCCGATGTGTTTACTTCTGTAAATAGTCCATTTTACAAAAGTTTCTAGAAGAATGTAAAGACCTCGTGCCAAGCGAAGAGTTCTCTAAACTTCTTATTTTGCCTGCATGACTTCCCTGTGCCCTTCTCTGTCAGTACAGAATGTTATCATAGCTGATTCAGCTGAACAACAAAGTAATCAACAGCATCACCCGACTGGATGGATCATCTATTCATCTTTGAGAAACAATAAGTGTTTCCCACTCAATTGTAAGATTTTATATTTATATATATATCTATATAGATATATCTATATAGATATATCATCTATATATCTATATATATAGATATATAGATATCTATATATATAGATATATAGATATAGATATATGTAGATATATATAGATATACAGTTAGATATATTATTTATATATATATATATATATATATATATATATATATATATATATATATATATATATATTTAGATTGTAAGCACCATGAGCAGGGCCCTCCTTTTCCTTCTGTAAGCAACTGTATTGTAGATGTACTGTCCCCCTTTATATTTTTAAGCGCTGCGTAAACGGCTGGGGTTTTATAAATCCTGTATAATAATACTAATATTTTATATATATATCTATATATATAGATATATATATATATATCTATATCTATATATATATATATGTATATATATATATATATATATATATCTATATCTATATATATAGATATGTATATATATATATATATATATATATATATAGATATATATATATATATATATATATATATATATCTATATATATATATATACAAAATATTATTATTATGTAAACACAATACATAATGAGATCATTTGTACAAGCAGTTCATGATATAAATAATATGCTTTCTCTGAGTCTATCTTGAGAATATTCTTAAAATGTAAATAATTTAATAACAATTTAATTATAGATTAAAGATTTAAGTCATTAAAGAAGTTAGATTTTTCCATTGATGTTTACTCAACAACTGCAGCATAAATTTATATATTTTAAAAAAATTGATTGTAAGCTCCCATTAATACTAATATTTTATATATATATATATATATATATATATATATATATATATATATATATATATATATATATATATATATATATATATATATATATATATAATATTAGTATTATTATACAGGATTTATATAGCCCCAACAGTTTACGCAGCGCTTAACAATATAAAGGGGGACAGTACATCTACAATACAGTTGCTTACAGAAGGAAAAGGAGGGCCCTGCTCATGGTGCTTACAATCTAAAGTGAGAAAATAAATAAAAATTATATATATATATATATATATATATATATATATATATATATATATATATATATATATATATATAAATAGTGGTATTATTATTATTATGTAAACACAATAATGTTTACATGAGATCATTTGTACAAGCAGTTCATTAGTTCATTAATTAAATAATATGCTTTCTCTAGAGTGACTATATATAGTGACTGCAGAGTCCATCTTGAGAATAATCTTAAAAATTGAAACAATTTAATTCTAGATTAAAGTTAAAGTCATTAAAGAAGTTAGATTTTTCCATTGATATTTACTCAACAACTGCAGCATAAATTTATATATTAAAAAACAAAAAATAGATTGTAAGCTCCCAGGAGCAGGGCCCTCCTAACCCTCTTGTATTAAATTGTATTGTTGCTGTCTCCCTTTATATTGTAAAGCGCTACGCAAACCGTTGGGGCTATATAAATCTTGTATTATAATAATAATAGTAAAAGTTATTTCTTCATTGTCTCAGCCTGCTTTGTGTTCTTGATTCACATATGACAGGCTGATTTTAATATTATGTTTGTGATTCAATTTTATATATTCATATTACTGTTTTTTATTTCCTTCTCACCACCAACAGTCGCTTCCTATTTTTTTTTTCTTTACTTAAAAATTGATAAAAATAAAAAAATATACAACATACATAAATGCTCATTGTTCTGACCTTGTGGTCATCAAAAAAGAAAAAAAAAAATAGGAAAAAAAAAAAAAAAAAAAACTTGCAGGGCAGAGGGATTATGTGATGGGATGGCTAAATTACTTCTCAGCCCTGAAAAAGAAATTTATGCAGAAAAGCAGCTTCTGTCTCAGAAGCAAAGCTAATTAAAGCAGGCTTTGTGCATTTGCTGCATGGAAGTTAAGAAAGAAAATTGGAGACACTTTCTCATTACACAATTAATGAAACAATAATTAAAACGTCCAGATTGTCCCGTAAATGAGGTCTACTTTCACTCGGAAAAAAGAGAACAAAAAAAGGCAAGGGAAAAAAATTAAAAATGATGCCACGTATAAAAAACAAATAAGAGCTTGCTTTAAACTTTAATGCAAATCTATTTAAATAATAAAAGTTTGGAAGTGCAAATATGAGCAAGACTAAGAACAAAATAATAATAATAATAATAATAAAATGTAATATTTGGGGTTGCATATTATTTTATTTTGAAATATGTTCATATCCTGTATGCATAAATTTGGTAAAAGCAAACGTAGATACTAACTATAATATACAAAAAAATAAATAAAATAAAGTGTGTATGTATATACATACATATATATATATATACTTTTTAGTTGTATATTAAAATTCATGTTTTTTTACAAATACAAAATTAATGTATATTTATATTTGAAATTTTTATGGTACATTAAAAATTTTTTACAGGTCACCTGTTTAGAGTTAGAGAGGAGGTCTTGCGCTGGACTGTTTACATATGTTTGCTCGACTTATGCGTTCACTTCTGTGCATGAGCACGGAGGGATGGGGGCACTTTAAAAAAAAATATATATTAATTTTACTTTTTATTTTTTTATTTTTACACTGTCCCTTTATTTATTTATTTATTTATTTTGTTTGGTTAAAATAAATCCGAAGCCTATAGTATCCACACAACTCTAAAAGAGGTTAATTGAATGACACATATCAGCCATGGAACGTGCACACAGCCTCATTTCTGCGGGAACTAAACGCCTGGAAATTGTGTTGCCATCATACACACTTTTGTGTGATAATTCGAGAAATCACAGCTACAAAAAATCTATTTTCAGTCGCTGCTCGCTGTTCACAGTATGAACCGAGAGCAGACACTGTTTTGTACAATAAAGTTTTGTTTGTCAGTTTACAGGACGAACGCTAATTTTTTGGTTTTTTGTCTCGTTTTAGAGAGCTACTGGAAATATTATAGTTTAAAGTGTTACTGAACCCACAACAGTAAAATCAGTCTGTATTATTCATTAAAGCATGCTGGTTGTACTCAATGTGGGTCCTAAGGGGTTAATCTCTGCATTGTGTAAAAAGGCTGTTTGATCCTGTCTTCTCTGATCCCCCCCTTCTTCCACTGTCCCCAATCGATCTCCTGATAGTACAGAGCCTTGGAGGCATGCTACACATGCTCAGTTTGGTATGAATTGCTAGAGAGTTTTTTTTTTTCTTGGGAGGGTGCATGTGATCAGCACAGGGCCAATCAGCACTGTCCAGACAGAGGGTCAGGGGTCCTGCAGCCTCATAGGACAGTCAGGGGAGAATGAAAACTCCTCCTACAAGCTTTAACCAGACACTGATAGAAGTCACAAGACTGCTATATACTGCTGATGAGAAAAGGTATTTAGCAGTTTATATGTACTAGAATGATTGCATTTCCATGTCCTCTGTACTGTGGGAGAGCAGATATAGTGAATGCAGAGTCCTGGGGAGATCAGATATAGTGACTGCAGAGTCCTGGGGAGATCAGATATAGTGACTGCAGAGTCCTGGGGAGATCAGATATAGTGAATGCAGAGTCCTGGGGAGATCAGATATAGTGAATGCAGGCTCCTGGGGAGAGCAGATATAGTGAATGCAGAGTCCTGGGGAGACCAGATATAGTGACTGCAGATTCCTGGGGAGATCAGATATACTGACTGCAGAGTCCTGGGGAGATCAGATATAGTGAATGGAGATTCCTGGGGAGACCAGATATAGTGAATGCAGGGTCCTGGGGAGAGCAGATATAATGACTGCAGAGTCCTGGGGAGACCAGACATAGTGACTGCAGGGTCCTGGGGAGATCAGATATAGTGACTGCAGAGTCCTGGGGAGACCAGACATAGTGACTGCAGAGTCCTGGGGAGACCAGATATAGTGAATGCAGAGTCCTGGGGAGACCAGATATAGTGACTGCAGAGTCCTGGGGAGACCAGACATAGTGACTGCAGAGTCCTGGAGAGAGCAGATATAGTGAATGCAGAGTCCTGGGGAGAGCAGATATAGTGAATGCAGAGTCCTGGGGAGAGCAGATTTAGTGAATGCAGGCTCCTGAGGAGAGCAGATATAGTGAATGCAGAGTCCTGGGGAGACCAGATATAGTGAATGCAGAGTCCTGGGGAGATCAGATATAGTGAATGCAGGCTCCTGGGGAGAGCAGATATAGTGAATGCAGAGTCCTGGGGAGACCTGATATAGTGAATGCAGAGTCCTGGGGAGATCAGATATAGTGACTGCAGAGTCCTGGGGAGACCAGACATAGTGACTGCAGAGTCCTGGGGAGAGCAGATATAGTGAATGCAGGCTCCTGGGGAGACCAGATATAGTGACTGCAGGGTCCTGGGGAAAGCAGATATAATAACTGCAGAGTCCTGGGGAGAACAGATATAGTGACTGCAGAGTCCTAGGGAGAGCAGATATAGTGAATGCAGAGTCCCGGGGAGAGCAGATATAGTGAATGCAGGCTCCTGGGAAGACCAGATAAGGTGAATGCAGGCTCCTGGGGAGAGCAGATATAGTGAATGCAGAGACCTGGGGAGAGCAGATATAGTGACTGCAGTGTCCTGGGGAGATCAGATATAGTGAATGCAGGCTCCTGGGGAGACCAGATATAGTGACTGCAGAGTCCTGGGGAGACCAGATATAGTGACTGCAGGGTCCTGGGGAGACCAGATATAGTGACTGTAGGGTCCTGGGGAGACCAGATATAGTGAATGCAGAGTCCTGGGGAAAGCAGATATAGTGACTGCAGAGTCCTGGGGAGACCAGATATAGTGAATGCAGGCTCCTGGGAAGACCAGATATAGTGACTGTAGAGTCCTGGGGAGAGCAGATATAGTGAATGCAGAGTCCTGGGGAGATCAGATATAGTGACTGCAGAGTCCTGGGGAGATCAGATATTCTGAATGCAGGCTCCTGGGGAGATCAGATATTGAGAATGAAGGCTCCTGGGGAGATCAGATATAGTGAATGCAGAGTCCTGGGGAGACCAGATATAACGAGTGCAGAGTCCTGGGGAGACCAGATATAGTGAATGCAGAGTCCTGGGGAGAGCAGATATAGTGAATGCAGGCTCCTGGGGAGACAAGATATAGTGAATGCAGGTTCCTGGGGAGATCAGATATAGTGAATGCAGGCTCCTGGGGAGACCAGATATAGTAAATGCAGAGTCCTGGGGAGACCAGATATAGTGAATGCAGGTTCCTGGGGAGATCAGATATAGTGAATGCAGGCTCCTGGGGAGACCAGATATAGTAAATGCAGGCTCCTGGGGAGGGCAGATATAGTGACTGCAGAGTCCTGGGGAGAGCAGACATAGTGAATGCAGAGTCCTGGGGAGATCAGATATAGTGAATGCAGAGTCCTGGAGAGATCAGATATAGTGACTTCAGAGTCCTGGGGAGATCGGATATAGTGAATGCAGGTTCCTGGGTTTAGTAACACTAAGTATTAAACCCAAAATCCAAAATGTAATATATTGCAGCTTACCAGTCATTAGAAGTGGCGGCTGCATTAGTTTTCTTTTTTTAGGCTTTTTTCCCTCAGTTTTCACCTTGAGTTCTGGCCTTCCTCCAGAGGGCACCCACTCTTGAGGAAGGATAACAGGGGGCACCTTTGGACAGCAGGATTGATATTCGGGGGAGGGGGTGTGGGAGGGGAGTGCTAGATGTACTAGCAAGAGGCGGGCTGTGATTGGGATGGGGTGTGTTCAAGAGGCGGGCTGTGATTGGGAGGGGGTGTGTTTAAGAGGCAAGCTGTGATTGGGAGGGGGTGTGGTCAAGAGGCGGGGTGTGTTCAAGAGGCGGGCTGTGATTGGGAAGGGGTGTGATCAAGAGGCGGGCTGTGATTGGGAAGGGGTGTGTTCAAGAGGTGGGCTGTGATTGGGAAGGGGTGTGTTCAAGAGGCTGGCTGTGATTGGGAAGGGGTGTGATCAAGAGGCTGGCTGTGATTGGGAAGGGGTGTGTTCAAGAGGCGGGCTGTGATTGAGAAGGGGTGTGTTCAAGAGACGGGCTGTGATTGGCAGGGGGTGTGTTCAAGAGGTGGGCTGTGATTGGGAGGGGGTGTGTTCAAGAGGCGGGCTGTGATTGGGATGGGGTGTGTTCAAGAGGCGGGCTGTGATTGGGAGGGGGTGTGTTCAAGAGGCAGGCTGTGATTGGGACGGGGTGTGTTCAAGAGGCGGGCTGTGATTATAGAGCGATTTAAAAGCCGCTGTGATTTCATGCGCAGGTGTCTATGCAAGTTGCACATGAAATCGCCAAAAAATAGCACAGGAACTTTTATTTTTTAAATCGGTGCAAGTCGGAGTCAAACTGATTCGAATGGCTCTATAGGCACAAATAGTGTGTGACTCGGCTTGCGATTTTAAAACTGCCAAGTCACACCGATGTGAACGGGGAGGGGCGGGGCTAAATACTGCTTAAACTTCTAGTGGAAAGGAAAACTGCAACCCAACTCTGAATAAGATTATCATAACCCCTCTGAGCCAACAGGGGGAGCAGTTGATAACACCACACATACCTATCAGCTTTGGCCCCTTAAATTAAACAAAAATGAATAATTATAATAGAATACATACCATAGATCAAAAATGCAAAATAAAAATGAATTCAATCTGATAAAAAAACATTCAGCAACATCCCGCCCTGCTTTACAGACACCAATGAGAGACTCCGAGTTCCCCACTTGAACTATTTAAAAATGATTTTCTTTTTTTTTTATTTGGTTCCTTTATATTCACTTTTGACTTTTTTTATTTTTACATTTTTTTTTAAAAAAACGATTTATATTCATTTTTGACAGTTTTTTTAAAAACGACGTCCTTTAAATCAGTTTGACAAAAGTGGCCTGGTTTTGCATAATCTGCAACACGGCAGGAGAAACGCATTCACGCTCTTTGTGTAAATAGTCGCCAATGTAGGGAAAAGACATAAAGTAAATGCTTTAGGCTGTGGTTGTGCCTGGGCCCCCCCGCCGAGCCGGGCCCCCAATATTCGCTGCATTTTATGTGTAAAGCAGCGGGGGGTGGGATTTACAGCCGCACAACTACTCACATGTGAAGTTTATAATTTCTTTTCTTTTATTATTATTATTTTTTTTTTCTTTTTCTTTTTTTTTTTTTTTACTTTTATTCCGTTTAAATGCCTGCAACACAATAATAATCAATGTATGTTTCTTTTTTTTTACAGCTATAAAGAGCCTCCTAGCTGGAGCTGTGAATTTATGCAATGCCCTGAATAACTTGACATGAATGCGGCGGGATGTGGAGTATTTATGTTGCGGCGGCGGCGGGTAGAGACAGGTAATCCACACAATGATTATGAGGTGACCGGATTAGCGCGCCATTGTCTGGGCTCCTCAATGTCCAGGTGTACAGAGATACTGTTACAGGCAAGAGGGTGGCACAGATCTCGTCTGTGGACAGAACAATGGCCAGCGGCGAGATTCTCAGACGTGCGAGTTTCCCATATCCCCGAACCGCCTCTTTAACATAGAATAAAACATTGGCGCAAATGCATTTGTGGCGCAATAAGTAATAGTTGCTGGTTTACATTTTATAACGTCTTTAAAGTGGATGTTACCCCTAAATATTTTTTTTCTATTTGCTTGTCCACGTTCATTAAGAGTGCACGGACGCCGCCCCCTCTATCCGTGCCCCCCCCCTTATATGGTTAATAGATAGGTTCATGCATAGCATGAATCTATCCGCGGCCATCCCCCTATTCATGTGTCCAGCCCCTTGTCGTCTATACTACAGCGGCGGGGGTGTTTTTTTTTAAGCACCTGATTAGAGCCATAGGCTCGAATAGGCTTCAAAATAGGGTGGACTCGGAGCGCAGAGCGTTGCGCCCCCCGGAGCCCACCCAGGTGTGTTAGAAAAGCAAATTGAATATTCGCTTTTCTAACACTGAATCGCCTCTCCGCCCATCAGGAAGCACGGGTCTGATACCCGTTTCCCGATTGGCTGAGAGTCCAGGTGATCCTATTGGACGCCTAAGAGGAGGGGAGGAGACGCGCGGCGGAAGCCGCCGTGATCTCAGAAGAGAAGAGGACACAGGAGATGCTGCCAGATGCCCACTGTAGCCTGATCCACTGCCCGATGTGCCCGCCGATCCCTGCCGCTGTGTGCCCGCCGATCCCCGATGTGCCCGCTGATCCCCAATGCTGTGTGCTCCTGCCGGTCCTGATGTGCCCGCCGATCCCCACCGCTGTGTGCCCGCCGATCCCCGATGTGCCCACCGATTCCCAATGCTGTGTGCTCCTGCCGGTCCTGATGTGCCCGCCGATTCCCGCCGCTGTGTGCCTGCCGATCCCCACCGCTGTGTGCCCGCCGATCCCCAATGTGCCTGCCGATCCCCAATGCTGTGTGCTCCTGCCGGTCCTGATGTGCCCGCCGATTCCTGCCGCTGTGTGCCCACCGATCCTCGGCGATCCCCAATGCTGTGTGCTCGCTGGTCCTGATGTGCCCACTAATTTCCGCCGCTGTGTGCCTGCTGATCCCCACCGCTGTGTGCCCGCCGTCCCCTGATGTGCCCGACGATCCCCAATTCTGTGTGCCCGCTGGTCCTGATGTGCCCACTGATTCCCGCCGCTGTGTGCCTGCTGTTCCCCGCTGCTCTGTGCCCGCCGATCCCCGATGTGCCCGCCGATTCCCAATGCTGTGTGCTCCTGCAGGTCCTGATGTGCCCGCCGATTCCCGCCGCTGTGTGCCTGCCGATCCCCGCCGCTGTGTGCCCGCCGATCCCCAATGTGCCTGCCGATCCCCAATGCTGTGTGCTCCTGCCGGTCCTGATGTGCCCGCCGATTCCTGCCGCTGTGTGCCCACCGATCCTCGGCGATCCCCAATGCTGTGTGCCCGCTGGTCCTGATGTGCCCACTGATTTCCGCCGCTGTGTGCCTGCTGATTCCCACCGCTGTGTGCCCGCCGTTCCCTGATGTGCCCGACGATCCCCAATTCTGTGTGCCCGCTGGTCCTGATGTGCCCACTGATTCCCGCCGCTGTGTGCCTGCTGTTCCCCGCTGCTCTGTGCCCGCCGATCCCCGATGTGCCCGCCGATCCCCAATGCTGTGTGCCCCTGCCTATTCTGATGTGCCCACTGATTCCCGCTGCTGTGTGCCTGCCGATCCCCGCTGCTGTGTGCCCGCCGATCCCCGATGTGCCCGCCGATTCCCAATGCTGTGTGCTCCTGCAGGTCCTGATGTGCCCGCCGATTCCCGCCGCTGTGTGCCTGCCGATCCCCGCCGCTGTGTGCCCGCCGATCCCCAATGTGCCTGCCGATCCCCAATGCTGTGTGCTCCTGCCGATCCTGATGTGCCCGCCGATTCCTGCCGCTGTGTGCCCACCGATCCTCGGCGATCCCCAATGCTGTGTGCCCGCTGGTCCTGATGTGCCCACTGATTTCCGCCGCTGTGTGCCTGCTGATCCCCACCGCTGTGTGCCCGCCGTTCCCTGATGTGCCCGACGATCCCCAATTCTGTGTGCCCGCTGGTCCTGATGTGCCCACTGATTCCCGCCGCTGTGTGCCTGCTGTTCCCCGCTGCTCTGTGCCCGCCGATCCCCGATGTGCCCGCCGATCCCCAATGCGGTGTGCCCCTGCCTGTCCTGTTGTGCCCACTGATTCCCGCCGCTGTGTGCCTGCCAATCCCCGCCGCTGTGTGCCCGCCGATCCCCGATGTGCCCGCCGATCCCCAATGCTGTGTCCTCCTGCCGGTCCTGATGTGCCCGCCGATTCCCGCCGCTGTGTGCCTGCCGATCCCCACCGCTGTGTGCCCGCCGATCCCCAATGTGCCTGCCGATCCCCAATGCTGTGTCCTCCTGCCGGTCCTGATGTGCCCGCCGATTCCTGCCGCTGTGTGCCCACCGATCCTCGGCGATCCCCAATGCCGTGTGCCCGCTGGTCCGGATGTGCCCACTGATTTCCGCCGCTGTGTGCCTGCTGATCCCCACCGCTGTGAGCCCGCCATTCCCTGATGTGCCCGACGATCCCCAATTCTGTGTGCCTGCTGGTTCTGATGTGCCCACTGATTCCCGCCGCAGTGTGCCTGCTGTTCCCCGCTGCTCTGTGCCCGCCGATCCCCGATGTGCCCGCCGATCCCCGATGTGCCCGCCGATCCCCAATGCTGTGTGCCCCTGCCTGTCCTGATGTGCCCACTGATTCCCGCCGCTGTGTGCCTGCCGATCCCTGCTGCTGTGTGCCAGCCGTTCCCTGATGTGCCCGCCGATCCCCGATGTGCCCGCTGATCCCCAATGCTGTGTGCCCGCCGGTCCTGATGTGCCTGCCGATCCCCACCGCTGATGGGGTAAGTGCAGGTGGACCATCAGGCAGCGAGGGGGGGGGGAGGTTGAGGTGCCGTGTGGGGGGGGGGGTGGTCCCGCCCCCCCACAAAAAGACACCAGCCGACACATACATGGCTCACATACTATGGGGTTGATTTACTAAATGCAAATAGACTGTGGACTTTGCAAGTGAAGTTGCTCCAGGGATTAGTAAAGGAGGGGAAGCTCTGCTGACTTTCATTGTTCAAACATGTGAAAGCAAAAAAATGCTGTTTTCTTTTTTTCTTGCATGTGATTGGATATTCTTTGCAAAGTGAAGCTTCACTTGATTTACTAAGCTCTGAAACAACTGCACATGCAGAGTGCACAGTCTATTTGCCTTTAGTAAATCAACCCCTATGTGTATTTTTTAAATCAGTCTCTATTATTTTCATGTACTTTTTCCATCTGAAGTACCTGGCTGATCTGGCCAGTCACCTTTCTTTCTTGTTCTAAACCGACCACACAAAGCACAGAAGCTGATCTGTGTTATCTGTGGTCAGTTTTCATCCTTCTGCTGGCCATTCACAGGTACAGGACACTGTGCAGACACTCAACATGCCTGTATTAGGTAGTTTGTTCAGCCACCATGCCCCCCAACCAATCACAGCTTGCCTTTGACACACACACACTCACCCCCTCCCAATCACAGCCTGCCTCTGGCACACACCCCCTCCCAATCACAGCCTGCCTCTGGCACACGCCCCCTCCAAATCATAGCTTGTCTCTTGAACACACCCCCTCCCAATCACACCCTACCTCTTGAACACACCCCTTCCCAATCACAGCTTGCCTCTTGAACACACCCCCTCCCAATCACATCCTGCCTCTTGAACACACCCCCTCCCAATCACAGCCCGCCTCTTGAACACACCCCTTCCCAATCACAGCCCGCTTCTTGAACACACCCCTCCCAATCACAGCCCGCCTCTTGAACACACCCCATCCCAATCACAGCCCGCCTCTTGAACACACCCCCTCCCAATCACAGCCCGCCTCTTGAACACCCCCCCTCCCAATCACAAGCCGCCTCTTGAACACACCCCCTCCCAATCACAGCCCGCCTCTTGATCACACCCCTTCCCAATCACAGCCCATTTCTTGAACACACCCCTTCCCAATCACAGCCCGCCTCTTGAACACATCCTCTCCCAATCACAGCCCGCCTCTTGAACACACCCCATCCCAATCACAGCCCGCCTCTTGGACACCCCCCTTCCCAATCACAGTCCGCCTCTTGAACACACCCCCTCCTAATCACAGCCTGCCTCTTGAACACACCCCCTCCCAATCACAGCCCGCCTCTTGAACACACCCCCTCCCAATCACAGCCCGCCTCTTGAACACACCCCCTCCCAATCACAGCCCGCCTCTTGAACACACCCCCTCCCAATCACAGCCCGCCTCTTGAACACACCCCATCCCAATCACAGCCCGCCTCTTGAACACACCCCCTCCCAATCACAGCCTACCTCTTGAACACACCCCCTCACTGTATTGGGCTCTCGTCTGTCTAGCCCCCCCCTCCCCCCTATCGGGCTCTCTTTTGTCTAGCCCCCCCTCCCCCCCATCGGGCTCTCTTCTGTCTAGCCCCCCCCCATCGGGCCCCCATAGCGATGTCACTGTCTGCTGCCATCCCCCCCCCTCCATTTCCTATGTTCATATTTGTTTCCTATTCTGGTTTATAAAAACTTTAAATGAAATAACAGAATAAACTTCTGACGAAGCACTGACTGGAGTATAAATGTAACGCTACGAGTTATGAGTGCCGTGATTTCTCTGCCTCACTTTAGCACATTGCAGAGCTGAATTTTTTATTTATTTATTTTTTTTTAAGGAAAATGTTTTTTTTAATTTTGTAAACTTAAATCCACAAAGAAGAAGGAAATGCCGAGCTGAATATATTTATTACAAACGGCGGCTGTTGAAGATCCAAAGTCGGCATTTTGCTGTGCGGGCGCGCAGCGGCCCTTCATGGATGAGATGTGGTGCTCAGTGAAGTGATACCTCCACTTAGCAGACACCTCGGCACAGCTGAAGATCCCATTAGCCAGACGAAGCGTACCGGCATTTTACAGAAATTAACTCTGCAATTTGATCTGGGCGGCGGTTTTCTTTTTTTTAATCTGACTTTTATTGGAGAGGAAGAGGGGATCGCTGGTATTTTGGATAAGCGGATGTATTGCAGCAATATGAGAGAACGTAAAAACTTCACAAAAGTCCTGGAAACTGGAACTGAACCGGGAATGCAAGAAAAAAAAAAAGTCTTCATGGTGCAAATTGGAACAACAACAAAAACTGAAACATTTCAAATCAGATTCTATCATCACATTTCTAGAGTTAATAAAAGGGATGCAGACCTTGCAGCTTGTCTCATTAGAGCCCTGCAGGTGCAGCAGCTGATTGATAATTATAAAGTCACTCTCATGCACATGGACACAGAAACAAACAGTTATTTCTTCAGAACCATCTCCTGTATCATGTCTGCAGTCTCTGACCATCTCTTGTATCATGTCTGCAGTCTCTGACCATCTCCTGTACTATGTCCGCAGTCTCTGACCATCTCTTGTATCATGTCTGCAGTCTCTGGCCATCTCTTGTATCATGTCTGCAGTCTCTGGCCATCTCTTGTATCATGTCTGCAGTCTCTGACCATCTCTTGTATGATGTCTGCAGTCTCTGACCATCTCTTGTATCATGTCTGCAGTCTCTGGCCATCTCTTGTATCATGTCTGCCGTCTCTGGCCATCTCTTGTATCATGTCTGCAGTCTCTGACCATCTCCTGTATCATGTCTGCAGTCTCTGGCCATCTCTTGTATCATATCTGCACTCTCTGACCATCTCTTGTATCATGTCTGCAGTCTCTGACCATCTCTTGTATCATTGTCTGCAGTCTCTGACCATCTCATGTATCATGTCTGCAGTCTCTGACCATCTCTTGTATCATGTCTGCAGTCTCTGATCATCTCCTGTATCATGTCTGCAGTCTCTGGCCATCTCTTGTATCATATCTGCACTCTCTGACCAGCTCTTGTATCATGTCTGCAGTCTCTGGCCATCTCTTGTATCATGTCTGTAGTCTCTGGCCATCTCTTGTATCATGTCCGCAGTCTCTGACCATCTCTTGTATCATGTCTGCAGTCTCTGGCCATCTCTTGTATCATGTCTGCAGTCTCTGACCATCTCCTGTATCATATCCACAGTCTCTGACCATCTCTTGTATCATGTTCGCAGTCTCTGACCATCTCTTGTATTATGTCTACAGTCTCTGACCATCTCTGGTATCATGTCCGCAGTCTCTGACCTTCTCTTGTATTATGTCTACAGTCTCTGACCATCTCTTGTATCATGTCTGCAGTCTCTGACCATCGCCTGTATCATATCTGCAGTCTCTGACCATCTCCTGTACTATGTCTGCAGTCTCTGACCATCTCCTGTACTATGTCTGCAGTCTATGACCATCTCTTGTATCATATCTGCAGTCTCTGACCATCTCTTGTATCATGTCTGCAGTCTCTGACCATCTCTTGTATCATGTCGGCAGTCTCTGACTATCTCTGGTATCATGACCACAGTCTCTGACCATCTCTGGTATCATGTCCGCAGTCTCTGACCATCTCTGGTATCATGTCCACAGTCTCTAACCTTCTCTTGTATCATGTCTGCAGTCTCTGACCATCTCTTGTATCATGTGAGCAGTCTAAGACCATCTCCTGTACTATGTCTGCAGTCTATGATCATCTCTTGTATCATATCTGCAGTCTCTGACCATCTCTTGTATCATGTATGCAGTCTCTGACCATCTCTTGTATTATGTCTACAGTCTCTGACCATCTCTTGTATCATGTATGCAGTCTCTGACCATCTCTTGTATCATGTCCGCAGTCTCTGACCATCTCTTGTATTATGTCTGCAGTCTCTGACCATCTTTTGTATCATGTCCGCAGTCTCTTACCACCTCTTAAATCATGTCTGCAGTCTCTGACCATCTCTTGTATCATGTCCGCAGTCTCTTACCACCTCTTGTATCATGTCCGCAGTCTCTGACCATCTCTTGTATCATGTCCGCAGTCTCTGACCATCTCTTGTATCATGTATGCAGTCTCTGACCATCTCTTGTATCATGTCCGCAGTCTCTTACCACCTCTTGTATCATGTCCGCAGTCTCTGACCATCTCTTGTATCATGTCTGCAGTCTCTGACCATCTCTTGTATCATGTATGCAGTCTCTGACCACCTCTTGTATCATGTCCGCAGTCTCTTACCACCTCTTGTATCATGTCCGCAGTCTCTGACAATCTCTTGTATCATGTTCGCAGTCTCTGACCATCTCTTGTATCATGTCCACAGTCTCTGACCATCTCTTGTATCATGTATGCAGTCTCTGACCACCTCTTGTATCATGTATGCAGTCTCTGACCACCTCTGTTTTCCTTGAGTTAAGCCATCCCCCACACACTTAGAAATCACTCCCTGGGAGCACACTTAATCCTTTAACCCCTCCCTGCCAGTGTCATTAGTACAGTGACAGTGCATTTTTTTTAGCACTGATCACTGTATTAGTGTCACTGGTCCAAAAATATATCACTTAGTGTCTGATTTGTCCGCCCAGTGCTGGGACAAGATCATCTAGAGCCCAGGGCGAAAATGCCAAATTACGCCCCCCTCCCCCCCAAGATGTATGAGAATTATGTGTCAGCAAAATCCCCCCCACACCCAATACAAATCCTCCTCCTATTTAAATCCCCTAGCAAGAATCCCCTCCCCCACCCCCAAAAAAAATTTCCCCCCTTGAGCACAAATCCTCTCCCCCCACCTCAAATCCCCCACCTCCCAGCACAAATTCTTCTCAATCCCCCATCCTAGCACAAATCTCCCCCAAATTTCCTCCCCTAGCACAACTACCCCCAATCATCCCCCCCCACACACATCATATTACCTTTTCTAGCACACCTTCCCAAATTTTCCCTCCTTGAACAACTCTTATCCGCTGCTGCCCCCCAATATCCCCCTCACAACACAAATCCCCTCCCCCCAACCTCCTTGTGGAGCCCCCCCCACCTCACATGATACAGCAGTGCCCAGGGCAGCCGTCCTTCCTGCCCACCCCTTGTCCTGGCCCTGTGTTCCGCCACAGTGTCGCAGTCCAGCTAAAAATTTCTGATCTCCGCCATTACTAGTAAAAATAAAAATGCCATAAAAATATCCCATAGTTTGTAGGCGCGACAACTTTTGCGCAAACCAATCACTATACGCTTTTTACCAAAAACATGTAGAAGAATACATATTGACCTAAACTGATGAAAAAATTAGATTTTTTACATGAAGAGGAATAACGCATGACCTTGAAACGCGTTGAGTATCACTCTGTCCAAATGTACAAGAGTGATGTAAATTAGTGGTTTTTGATCTCATTATGAACAATATGTTACATTGATTTTAATTCAATCTTGTAATCTGTTGATACAGCTAATGTTGTGTCCATAGTCTTAGATTTTGTATTATTAACCTTTTATATTTTACATACATATTGTTGCATACGCATTTTTTGGAGTCATCGCCCCTTAACCACTAGCCCACCGCCCACCGTCATATGACGTCCTGGGCTTTGGGCGGGTATATCTGAATGATGCCTGTAGTTACAGACATCATTCAGATATTGCCGGTTTCAGCCGGCGAATCTCTACACCATAGGAACGATCATAGCGGCCGTTCCGCCGCTTGATGGTTCCTATGGGAGGCGAGAGGGGACGTCCCCCCCCCTCCCGCCGCCCTCCGGTGCTTGCTCCGACTCACCGTTACGATCGGTGAGGTGGAGAGCGGATCCGCCGGCGCCGGATGTAGATCATAGAGATTTTCGGTGGACCAGATGGTCCCCGGAGTCTCTATGATCGTCGGAGGCCGGGCGCGATGTTATGACGTCACACCCGGCCTCTCCATTCAAATCAACGGCTCCGCTTCGGCTTGGAATCGGCGATCGTTTTATTTTATTTTTTTATTTCAGGCTTCCCAGCCTAGTGGTGAGATATGGGGTCTTATTGACCCCATATCTCACCATTAAGAGCACCTGACATGTCATATTGCTATTACAAGGGATGTTTACATTCCTTGTAATAGGAATAAAAGTGATCAATTTTTTTTTTTTTTTCAAAAAAGTGTCAAAATAAAAAAAAAAAAATATAATTAACAATAAAAAAAAGAAAACATTTTTTTTAAAGCACCGCTGTCCCCGTGTGCTCGCACGCAGAAGCGAACACATACATAAGTCCCCCCACATATGAAAACAGTGTTCAAGCCATACATGTGAGGTATCACCGCGAACGTTGGAGCGAGAGCAATAATTTTGGCCCTAGACCTCCTCTGTAACTCAAAACATGTAACCAGTAAAAAAATTTAAAGCGTCGCCTATGGGGATTTTTAAGTACCGAACATTGGCGCCATTCCACGAGCGTGTGCAATTTTGAAGCGTGACATGTTAGGTATCTATTTACTCGGCGTAACTTCATCTTTCACAAAATGCAAAAACATTGGGCTAACTTTACTGTTTTGTTTTTTTTTTTAAACACAAAACAGTTTTTTTCCCACAAAAAACGCGTTTGAAAAATTCCTGCGCAAATACTGTGTGAGATAAAAAGTTGCAACAACCGCCATTGTATTCTCTAGGGTCTTTGCTAAAAAAAACATATATAATGTTTGGGGGTTCTATGTAATTTTCTAGCAAAAAAAAAAAATGATGATTTTTTACATGTAGGAGCAAAGTGTCAGAATTGGCCTGGTATTGAGGTGGTTAAAGTCCCGCCAGAGGGTCTTCTTTTGTTTTCTGTGTTCCGTATTAGGGAGGGATGTGGCCAATTTCTCCTTTCCCCCACTAGAACTGAACTATCCTATCTACACTCCATGTGCTGGAGGCCATTTCTTTGGAGTCACTACAAATACATAACAGATAATTATTGGGTTAACCATCTGGATTGGAGTGCCAGGCTTATCTGCGTTGAGAGGTTCATGACGTTTGCTGTCATTCCCAACAGCTTGTAGGTACACGAACACCCCGTCATTTGCCCAATTTACATGTTGGGCGTTGTTCATTGGTTAATGTGCATCAAGAAACTGTTTAATCAGCAGAACCAAGAAAATCACGTCATTCCTCCTAATGCCGCCAACTAGAGTATCATGTTCTGGAGCACCTGTATGAACCTGTACAGCTCCACACAAACACAAACACTGCCAAAGGCAACACACCATATAGGATCATTCACCGGCAGAGGACATGTCAGGAGACCAATACTCATACAGCTAATACCCATGCTTATGCTCACACTTGTGCTTGTGCGCATGTACCAGCACACAGATGGACTTTGGCCAGCAATCGGCGTGCACTGACACGTTGGCACACATCTAATCCGAGGAATGGTGCCAAGCTGCCTATTTAATGGAGGCCCTGATGTGTGCTAATCGCTGGATGGGCTTCAGCTACCTGTGATCTGTATTCCTGCTCCTGTTGTGTGGTCTCCCGTTGCTGACCCCGCCTGCTCCTGACCTTGTTTTGTGGGTTCTGGACTCTGACCTCGGGTTGCCTCTGACCGCACTCTGCTAGGTTCCTGATACTGACCTCGGCCTGCTGATTGGCTACACTTACTCCTGCTCCTTGGGCATGACTCTGGCTTGGCTCCTCATCATATCCTTGCTGTTTAGCCTCTGACCACACTCTGCTAGCTTCCTGATACTGACCTTAGCCTGCTGCTTGACTATGCTTACTCCTGCTCCTGGAGCATGACTCTGGCTTGTCTACTCACCATGTCCTTGCTGTCCATCCGTGCTGACCCTGGCTTGCCATCTGACCACGTCCTTCATCTCAACTAGTACCTGGATCTGCATCTGCCTCTGACTGTGCATCCTCGCAGTCTGTGTACCAAGCCTGATGGCCCTGATGTGTGCTAATCGCTGGATGTGCTTCAGCTACCTGTGACCTGTGTTCCTGCTCCTGTTGTGTGTGTGTGTGGTCTCCCGTTGCTGACCCCGCCTGCTCCTGACCTTGCTTTGTGGGTTCTGGACTCTGACCTCAGCTTGCCTCTGACCACACTGTGCTAGCTTCCTAATACTGACCCCGGCCTGCTGCTTGACTATGCTTACTCCTGCTCCTTGGGCATGACTCTGGCTTGGCTACTCACCATGTCCTTTCTGTCTATCCGTGCTGACCCTGGCTTGCCATCTGACCACGTCCTTGATCTTAACTGGTACCTGCATCTGCCTCTGACTGTGCATCCTCGCAGTCTGTGTACCAAGCCTGATGGCCCTGATGTGTGCTAATCGCTGGATGTGCTTCAGCTACCTGTGACCTGTGTTCCTGCTCCTGTTGTGTGGTCTCCCGTTGCTGTCCCCGCCTGCTCCTGACCTTGCTTTGTGGGTTCTGGACTCTGACCTTGGCTTGCCTCTGACCGCACTCTGCTAGCTTCCTGATACTGACCTCGGCCTGCTGCTTGACTACGCTTACTTCTGCTCCTTGGGCATGACTCTGGCTGGGCTACTCACCATGTCCTTGCTGTCCATCCGTGTTGACCCTGGCTTGCCATCTGACCACGTCCTTGATCTCAATTGGTACCTGCATCTGCCTCTGATTGTGCATCCTCGCAGTCTGTGTACCAAGCTCAGGGCAAAGATACCAAATTTCACACCCCCCCCTTCATTATGTGCAAGCTTATGAGGAGGGGGAGTAGGGAGAGCACAACCTGCACCTCCTTCCGGCTCTCTCCTCCTCTCCTTGCTCTTCCAGTCCTGGACTGACAGAAGTAGTGATGCCACTGTCGCTACTCCTAATCAGCCTTATAGTAAAAAGATATTGCGGCGCCCTCATCAGGTGCAAATAAACTGAAAAAGATATCAAATATAGTATATAAAAAATTATTTTATTTTGAGGAGCAAAATAAGAATTAATTCATTAAAAGAGGGGGAAAAAGGGGGGGGGGGAGATACAGTAATGGCTAGTACAATTGATTACAGTTTCAACAACGCAGCAATATATGATGGACTTCCCAAAATGTTTCGCCTATATGTCGGGCTTCCTCAGGGGATGCTGGCCGTTTGCAAAGTACAATGCCTTCTATCAAGAAACACAAACAATTTAACATATTAGGCTGATTCAAAAAGGTAGCCTTGTCCCCTTCATCAGGGCAGTCCGACGTGTTTAGGGGTCCGTACATTTTCCCCTTCATCAGAGCAGCCAATGTGTTTAGGGGACCATAGATTATCCGCTTCATCAGAGCAGCCAATGTGTTTAGGGGACCATAGATTATCCGCTTCATCAGGGCAGCCAACATGTTTAGGGGACCGTACATTGTTCCCTTCATCAGGGCGGCCAATGTGTTTAGGGCACCATACTTTGTCCCCTTCATCAGGGCAGCCAACATGTTCAGGCTGTACATCAGGGCCTAAAATAAATTGTACTCAAGTGGTTAAAGATTAGATGGATCTTTTTTTCTTAGCGGTCAGAAATGAAATTCCCATAAGTGTCAATCGGATGGGATAGACTTTCAAGTTCCTGGCTTAATCTGTCCATGTAATTGCAGCACATTGGTTAATAAGGGAGTCATTTAACAGCCGTGTCCCCCCCAGTCTGGCTTGCTGGTGTCCTGAGGGCACAGAGGTGTATCCTGGGCTGCGGGTCATGACCTCAGTCACTTTATGGAGTCTTTAATGTGCAGTAAAAGTCCCCAGTCCCAGTGACAGGAGCCACACAAGGCATAGAGCATTGATAAGACGCCCCAGAGGTGAGGGCAGCCGGCTGAGAAATAATTACATGAAGGACAAGGACCTCAGACTGTCCCACGATGACCTCAAACTTGTGACTTGACATCTCCTTTGTTTCCATTGTGTCCCCACAGAGAGCCTGACTGTAAGCTCTGCGGGGCAAGACGTGCTGTGTCTGCACTGATAGGTGTGACGTCTGTCCCCGGCCCTATCTATTGAGGAAAAGTACAAACCAACATCATACAAAAGCATTGTTATTGAACTGGACTGAAAACTGTGCGGGCCAGTCAAGTATTTATTTAATGTTTTATTTATATATAAATAAATAAAACATTAAATAAATATTAAAATAAATAAATAATAATAGTAACAATTTACAAATATTAAAATAAATATAATACAATATGCTTAATACAATATAAAATATTTTATATATTGATTTTGAAAAAAAAAAATCTTTCTCTCTAGCTCTCAAAATAAATAAATACTAAAATAAATAATTAATAATAGTAACAAATATTTAAAAAAATATTATATAATATGATATATACAATATTAAATATTTTATACATTTAATAGAATTTGACATAGCATTTATTAATGTCACTTTCACCTCCATTAGGGACACTTATGTCATACTTGAGAGTAATCTAGTTTTATGGTTTACAGTCACGCATCGCACTTGGATAGCAGATGACCCCTGAGCAGGATATATATATATATATATATATATATATATATATATATATATATATATATATATATATATATATATATATATACATATATACATATGTAGGAAGGCCAGTATGGTGGCCTGAATTTATGGGAGGAGTCCGGGGGGTATTTAAGCAGCCCGCTCACCTGTGGTGCTTGTCGGTTTCCTGTGCGCGATCCGTTACGTCACTAGGCCGACTATCCGAATACCAAACGTCCGCAAGTTGCTGTCTCGCGAAGTTCCCGCATTTGCTATTTCGTGCTCGAGTGTCAGTGTTTACCGATCCGTATCGTTCGTACCACGCGTCTGGCTTGGCTGTCGCAGGTAGGGTCCCCTCGGACTTTTGTTTTTACGAACTGTTAGATATCATGTCACTAAACCGTGATATCAAACTTACGAAGCACCCGCAACTTTTACGTACGTAACCACAATGTATATCACTCGCACTATCGTTATGTAACCATTTCGTGTCAGTTAAAGAAACCACCGCGACGCGTGTGTCGCTACATGTCATGCATGTTTAAACTGCTAAAAACATGAGTCACCAGACAGCCATAGCGATTCGCAGTTCACAATCTTATCAAACCACGTCAGTTTGATACCAATCATTTCTCATTTCTGAAACATTTCTAGACACATTTCTATCATTTCAAACCATTTCAAAATCATTTCTCATTTCAGTCACATACCGCGCTCCGATTCGAATCCAGTCGCACCTAAAAGATGCACCGATTCGCTCCGGTGTGCCCCAGTAGTCACGGCCTCATTTCAGTACATGCTCCAGAGTCACGTCACAAGCAGTCGATTACCTCTGTCATGGTTATCATTTCATTTGCCACACAGCACACTCCGGTACGAATTTAGTCGCATGGAAATGCACCGATTCGTCTCGGCGTGCCCCAGGTATGGCCACATTTCAGTACATGCTTCAGAGTCAGATTCGTAGTCAGTCGCTACAGCAGCACGACCGATTCCCGCCTCTGTCATGGCAAACAATATGTTACACCGCACTTACCGCGCTCCGCTTCGAATCCAGTCGCATCCTCCATGCACCGATTCGTTACGGCGTGCTCCAGGGCTCGGCCTCATTTCAGAAACATGCTCCAGAGTCCGGATCACAGCTAGTCGCAGATATCGGGCGACTGATCCGCATCTCTGTCATGGGAATTGCTACCATTTCACTCCCACAGCGCATCACCGTTTCGAAAACAGTCGCATCTACATGCACCGATTCGTCACGGAATGTCGCAGTTGATTCGGCCGTATCCATACCTATACCAGAGCTCGGTCGGTTGCCAGTCGCAAAACACGGCACAACCAATTCAAGCCTCGGTCAAGGTAAACATTTCTCTCATTTCATTTCATGCTGCGCTCCGATTCGAATCCAGATGCATCAAACAAGCACCGATTCGTCCCGGTGTGCACCAATGTTTCTTCTGTTGCCTCATTTCAGTACATGCTCCAGAGCCCGGTTCACGGTCGTGTCAGTCACGACACGACCAGGCCGGACCTTTGTCATGCAGTTCAGTCATTTCAAAAATCAAGGCAAACATTTCGAATCATTTCGTTGTCACAAGATTGTAAGCACCATACGAATCGTAGCTTCAAGTTAGCTAGCAATCCCTTCACGAATTATCACCTTTCATTTCTCTAGGTCAGTCAAAGTTCAGTAGGTCCACCTTGCACCAGGTTGGACGACATCTCCCCAGGTAAAAAAAAAAAAGAGAAGAATGGGAGGATAAATCGGGTAAGTATGACTCAGGGGATCAAGGAAAAAACTTGAAATTCATGTCACCCCCAATAGGTTACAGTCAACCGAAAAAAATACAAGCTCAAGACAGGAGATCCTCACCAGATCAACTATGTCTCAAGCCGGCAGTGAAGACTTCACGGCCCCTCTGTCACCTTCCCTGGTCTCAGAGAGCGGCAGCGTGCAGTCCCTTAGGGGATGGACTATCCCCAAACTGACCGCAGAGCTCAGACGCAGAGGCATCCCCTTCCCCGCCACAGCGAGGAAAGGCGAGCTCTTCAAACTCCTCTTTCCTCCACCAGCAGCAGGACCCAGTACCCAACAGGCATCCCTTCAGTCAATAGCATCAGCTATTTCACAATTACACACGATGGTGTCATCCTTGTCGACCTCAGTTACAGACGTCCAAACCAGGGTGGCACTCCTGGAGGCTCGACCGGCCACGGCTGTCCCTGACCCAACCCCGACTCAAACCTTGACACCCCTTCCTGCAGGTACCTCAGGCTGGAGCTCCATTGTCTACCCCTCCCATTTGGTCCCAACCAGTACCAGGAAGGACATTTTGGACGGCAGGGACATCAACCTGGCCTCTCTCCTTATTTCCGTACACGATCTGGCAGAAAATAAAGCCTACTCCTGGGGCGACATATCGGTGGTCCTTAAAGCCAAAGACCCCAGATTGAACCGCAAATTATCGCTCCCAGAATTCACCCTGGCCTTTGGCATGCTCAGAGACGTCCTATGCTCAGCCACCCCCAGCAGACGGGAAGAGCTGGACTTGTATCTCCATACAGTGGTAGACTTGGGCTACAAGTATGGAGGATTCGCATTTTATGACTACCACCGTTCCTTTTCCGCCAAGGCCGCTGCCAGACTCACACAGTTCCAGACTACGACAAACTGGAGTCTCATGGACACAGAGCTCTTCTGCCGCCACTTTGCCGGCTTACGCTCACCTCTGTGTGCGATTTGTCAGTCCTCCACCCACACTGCCACCTGGTGCGCCAATGCCGCGACCAGACGGCCCTTCGAGTTTCCCTCCACCTCAGGTACAATTCAGGGTCAGTCGCCCCCTGAACCAACGCCTCAGGTGGACAAATTCGGACGTCCAGTCCGAACCATGGGAGGGGCAGCCATTTGTAATAACTACAACTACGGGTCCTGCAACTTTAGCCAGTGCCGCCTACTCCACATCTGCACCTTATGCCAAAGAGCACACCCAAGGAACCTGTGTGAAGTCAAACAACACAAGAAGGCATGACTAAGCCGGATCAACCTCTTGTGGTTAGGACTGTACCTCACCTCACATCCCACCCCTTCCCTGACCACCTACCTTATCCAAGGCTTCACAGTAGGCTTTCACACCGGCCTCATTTCACTACCCCACTGTACTCACGAATGTGCCAATCTTCACTCAGCAGCCATTGACGAACAAGCCATAGATCAGCTCTTACAAACAGAGGTAGATCGAGAGTACGTGATAGGCCCCTTCACTTGCCCCCCTTTCAGCACATGGAGAGTCAGCCCTATTGGGCTTGTCAAGGGCAAGTTCACGAATAAATTGCGTTTGGTGTACGACCTGTCTGCGCCTCATTCTTCCCACATCCCCAGTCTCAATTCTCTGATCCCCTCCGAAGAGTTTTCCCTAAAATATTCCTCCGTCGACATGGCAATACAAGCAATCATCAAAGCAGGTACAGGTGCCTGGCTCTCCAAAGCCGACATCTCGGATGCCTTCAAACTCCTGCCCATCCATCCATCCCTCTGGTGCTGGCATGGCATCAAGTGGAAGGAGGCATATTATTTTGCCACAAAACTAACCTTCGGTTCAAAGAGTAGTCCGTGGCTCTTCGACACGTTCGCTCAGTCCCTGGTTTGGATACTGTTACACAAGG
>JBBDGP010003150.1:0-42500 GCA_037952835.1 Lithobates septentrionalis | reverse complement strand
AGGTGCACACATGTGCATGGAAGTGCATGTGGCTGTACGCACAGATGCGTGTACATGGCCATGATCTGTGTTGGTGCCAGATGGCCCCTCTGGGCAAGGGTACTTTGGAAACCTCGAAGGAAGATTTGTTAGATTTCTAAGCTGAAACCCGCCCAAACATTCAATAGGCCAGTTGGCGTACACATGTAGGCAGTGCAGTCTGCACCTCCCACTGTAGTCAGCACTCGACTGATGGGACAAAGTCATGAGAAGGAGGTGGTGAGGAATTGGGTTCCTCTGACTTCCTATGGTCACCAAGGAGGATAGATGTCCGATTGCCTGCTGGCACCCCATGTGACCTCAGATGCCATCTTAGGTTTTAGAACCTGCTTCTACACGAGCTTCTTGGCTAGTGTAGGGACAGGGTCCCCGCCTGGCAGGGACAGTGCATAGTGGAAGGGAATGGTTCCTGAGGAGTAGGGAAAGTGCAAGGACTACCTTATCTCCACTTAGTTAGGAAGCCTCCCATTTAAGCCACATTCCCTCTCCTCGCTGTAGAAGGTGTCGGCATCATTTCAAGATTTCGATCCTCTGCTATTGTTTGTAAGACCCCCTCTTAATCACAGTCCCCCTTTACATTACAAACACCCTTCACATCTTGGCCCCCCCTTCACATCACAGGCCCCCTTTACATCACAGGCCCCCCTTTATATCACAGCCCCCCCTTTACATCACAGGCCCTCCCTTTACATCACAGTCCCCATTTACATCACAGGCCCCCCCTTTACATCACAGTCCCCATTTACATCACAGGCCCCCCTTTACATCACAGGCCCTCCCTTTACATCACAGTCCCCATTTACATTAGGCTTTTTGATCGGCTTTTCCTCACTCGTGTCTGACAGAAACGAGTAGAGGAGCGCCGATCAGCGGCTCTCCTGACGGGGGGGGGGGTCTGAGCTGATTGTATATGGACCACCAGGGACACCACCAGGACCACCACAACAGATGGATCAACAGGGATGCCATCCTAGACTGCCAGGGATGCCAGTAAGTGCCCAAACAATGCCAATCAGTGCCCACACATATTGCCAGTCAGTGCCAGTCAGTCAGTGCCTGCCAGATGTCTCCTCATCAGTGATGCCCAGCAATGCCATCTATCAGTGTCCATCGATGCCACCCATCAGTGCCCACCTATCAGTGACAATCAGTGCCCACCCATGCAACCCATCAGTGCCACCCATAAGTACCCATCAGTGCCGCTTATCAGTGCCCATCAGTGCCGCCTGTCAGTGCCCATCAGTGCCGCCTATCAATGCCCATCAGTGCTGCATACCATTGCCACCTATCAGTGCCCATCAGTGCCGCCTATTAGTGCCCATCAGTGCTGCCAATTAGTGCCCATCTGTGCCGCCTATTAGTGCCCATCAGTGCCACCTATCAGTGCCCATCAGTGCTGCCTATTAGTGCCCATCAGTGCCACCTATCAGTGCCCACCAGTGCTGCCTATTAGTGCCCATCAGTGCCACCTCATCAGTGCCCATCAGTGCCACCTTATCAGTGCCCATTAGTGCAGCCTCATCAGTGCCTGTCAATGAAGGAAAAAATGTATTTATTTACAACATTTTATAACAGAAACAAAAAAAAAAACATTTTTTTTTTTTTTAAATTTTCGGCCTGTTTTTTATTTGTTGCGCAAAAAATAGAAATGCCAGCAGTGATCAAATACCACCAAAAGAAAGCTCTATTTGTGGGACCAAAATGATAAAAAATGTGTTTGGGTTCAGTGTAGCATGACAGCACAATTGTCATTTAAAGTGCAACAGCGCTGAAAGCTAAAAATTGGCTTGGGCAGGAAGGGACAAAAGTGCCTGGTATTGAAGGGGTTAAACTCTTATCTTCAGGTTTGCTGATTGGTGATTGGCAGTTACTAGAGCCTCCTTTACTGCTGTTGAGAAAACCTGTCTGCATTAGACAGTGCTGTAATGGCGGACAAACGGTATCAGATTGGCGCATGTAGCCCCCCTGGCGGTTTTCCCGAGTGTGGCTCGGGGTTAAAAATCAGGACCATTAGCGGTAACCCCGAGCCACACTCGGGATTACATTGCAGGATCCTGGTGTGGCATTACTTACCTTGTCCCCGGGATCCTGCGACGTCCCCCGCTGTGTCCTCTGCCCGAATCCTCTCTGTGCCAGGCTCCGTTCCCTGCGAGCGTCGCGACGCACGGGGCGGAGCCTGGCGGCAAATTCAAAAAAATGTCAAAATCATAACACATACAGGACTGTAATCTTACAGATTACAGTCCTGTATGAAATTATTTCACATCCCTTTTGTCCCCAGTGCTTTGGCCCATGCCCTGCATGCAGTTTTATATGATATATACTGTTCTTTCTGCCTGGAAACTGGAGATTGTCCATAGCAACCAAAAAGTGTCCCTTTACGTCAAAAATGGCTTTAGACCAGCTAGAAAACAGCGATAGTAAATTAGAACCATTGCAGAATTGAGCGATAGTGAATCGTGGGGAAATTTATTTTATTACTATTTATTTTTATTTTTTTTAATTATTTATTTTTATTTATTATATTATAATTTATGTTTTTGTGTTTCAAACTTTATCATACCCGGGATATCTACTAGACTCTTGTTTGGACAGATTTAAGTGTGTTATTGTTAAGAATTACAGACCTACAATATAAAACGCCAAATTTCCATGCAAAATAATTGTACTGCTTTCAGCACCTAAAATCCGAAATAATCATACCGCCAGGGAGGTTAAAAGAAAACTAAAGGTTTAAAGTAATGTATAGAAGGTAGGGCCCAAAAGTGACTCAAGCCCAGGGGCCCCCATCACCCTAAGTCCTGCCCTGATTACAGTCCCCCTTCACATCACAGCCCCCCCCTTTACATGACAGTCCCCCTGCACATCACAGGCCCCCCCCTTTACACGACAGCCTCCCTGCACATCACAGCCCCCCTTCACAACACAGCCCCCCCCTTTTACATCACAGTCCCCCTCTTCACATCACAGCCCCCCCTTTACATGACAGTCCCCCTCTTCACATCACAGTCCCCCTCTTCACATCACAGTCCCCCTTTACATCAAAGTCCCCCTTCACATCACAGACCCCTTTACATCACAGTCCCCCTTTAAATCACTGCCACCCCTTTACATCACAGTACCCCTCTTTACATCACAGTCCCCCTTCACATCACAGCCCCCTTTAAATCACAGTCCCCCTTTAAATCACTGCCACCCCTTTACATCACAGCCCCCCTTTACATCAAAGACCCCCTCTTACATCACAGTCCCCCTTTACATCACAAACCCCCTTTACATCACAGTCCCCCTTTACATCACAGACCCCCCCTTTACAGCATATTCCCCCTTCATATCACAGCCCCCCTTTACATCACAGTCCCCCTTTACATCACAGACCCCCTTTACATCACAGACCCCTTTACATCACAGACCCCTTTACATCACAGCCCCCTTTAAATCACAGTCCCCCTTTAAATCACTGCCACCCCTTTACATCACAGCCCCCCTTTACATCAAAGACCCCCTCTTACATCACAGTCCCCCTTTACATCACAAACCCCCTTTACATCACAGTCCCCCTTTACATCACAGACCCCCCCTTTACAGCATATTCCCCCTTCATATCACAGCCCCCCTTTACATCACAGTCCCCCTTTACATCACAGACCCCCTTTACATCACAGACCCCTTTACATTACAGCCCCCCCTCTTTACACCACAGTCCCCCTTTACATCACAGCCCCCCTTTACATCACAGCCCCCCTTTACATCACAGCCCCTCCTTTACATCACAGTCCCCCTTTACATCACAGTCCCCCTTTACATCAAAGCCCCCCTTCACATTACATCCCCCTTTACATCACAGCCCCCTTTTACACCACAGTCCCCCTTTACATCAAATCCCCCCTTTACATCACAGCCCCCCTTTACATCACAGTTCCCCCTCTAAACCAGGTGATTACCAAATCCCGCCCTCTGTCCTGAGATGCAGCACTTCCTGCCCCGCTTGCTGTGAGGATGATAGCGGCAGCCAGGTGGGAGACCAGAGAGAGTGAGGGAACACCCAGGCTGATAAGTGGCACGGCTGCGGTCCGGACAGGACTGTCGCTTGGCCCGGGTCCGGACCACGGTCCACCATTTAGTGAACACCACATTAAGATATTACCTGGTGATCCTGCCATGAAAGTCCTACTTCAGGCACTTCCTCTTATAGGGTGACAACAGTCCCTCAACTGTGATTGTGCGTTGTCACCGTGTCACATGTGCCCCCTGGTGGAGACTACAGGTGTCCATGCTGATACACAATTCGCAGGCATGGTCCACCATTATCACCATCATAAAAACTGGTCCAGAGCAATGATGTGCTGCAGCCTACGATGGAGCAAGTGCGAGTAGAAAAGAAATGGCGTTAAATAGGCAGGAGGAGATCAGCAGCACTGAGATCCATATAAAAATGAAAACGTTTAAAACTGTATTTTATGAAAAGAGGAGGAAAAAAAATGATACACAGAGCGAAGAGTGAACCAAATGCAGCCCAGTTAGGGTTTGGATCTATTTTGGTCTGGCAACACGTTTTTAGATTTTGGCAGGAGACTGGAGAAGCTGAAACCCACAAAAACACATGAGGAATATCCGGAGGTTCCATGAAGACGGGGGAGGGGGGGGGGATGAAGCCCAGAACACCCATTCTGCAAGACCACAATGCTAGCCATGGGCCACCAGCCTGTGCAGAACTGATGAGACTTAGCAGTGGTAAGGAGGCTCTGCATGCGGTGTGGGACCTCTGGCATGGCAGCACCTCGGATGTGGCACATCGCTCCCGTCCATCCCCAGAATCATCTAATGAACTGAAGACATTTTGTCACATAACCAGCAGGAACAATAAGACTTATTGAGTTCCATGAACTCGGCATGTCAGAGCCTTGTGACACTGCAGAGAGGATTGCTGAACCGCAAAGACGCCGGTGTCACGGGATGCAAACTCCATTCCCAGAATATGGAATATAAAATACAAGACCACAACCCTGGAAGGTGACTCTCACGGTTTATAGTCCATGGCAGCCTTTCTCAACCCTCTTACTCCAGAGGAACCCTTTAAATAATTTCCAGGTCTCAGGGAACCCCTTCTATAACAATTCATTGGTGATCAATGAGAAGAATGCTCCTTACATTGGTGATCAGTGAGAAGAATGTTCCTTACATTGGTGATCAGTGGGAAGAATGTTCCTTACATTGGTGATCAGTGGGAAGAATGTTCCTTACATTGGTGATCAGTGGGAAGAATGTTCCTTACATTGGTGGTCAGTGGGAAGAATGTCCCTTACATTGGTGATCAGTGAGAAGAATGTCCCTTACATTGGTGATCAGTGAGAAGAATGTCCCTTACATTGGTGGTCAGTGAGAAGAATGTTCCTTACATTGGTGATCAGTGGGAAGAATGTTCCTTACATTGGTGGTCAGTGGGAAGAATGTTCCTTACATTGGTGATCAGTGAGAAGAATGTCCCTTACATTGGTGATCAGTGAGAAGAATGTCCCTTACATTGGTGATCAGTGAGAAGAATGTCCCTTACATTGGTGATCAGTGAGAAGAATGTCCCTTACATTGGTGATCAGTGAGAAGAATGTCCCTTACATTGGTGGTCAGTGAGAAGAATGTTCCTTACATTGGTGATCAGTGGGAAGAATGTTCCTTACATTGGTGATCAGTGGGAAGAATGTTCCTTACATTGGTGATCAGTGAGAAGAATGCTCCTTACATTGGTGGTCAGTGAGAAGAATGTTCCTCACATTGGTGGTCAGTGAGAAGAATGTTCCTCACATTGGTGGTCAGTGAGAAGAATGTTCCTCACATTGGTGGTCAGTGAGAAGAATGTTCCTCACATTGGTGATCAGTGAGAAGAATGTTCCTTACATTGGTGGTCAGTGGGAAGATTGTCCCTTACATTGGTGGTCAGTGGGAAGAATGTTCCTTACATTGGTGATCAGTGGGAAGAATGTCCCTTACATTGGTGGTCAGTGGGAAGGAGGAGGAGGACACACCCAAGGAGCTCTCTGTGAACCAGCCTTTTTTCAAGCCTGGGCCTTGCCTGTTAGCTTGGCCCAGGAATAATGCCTGATCCTGGGGGAGGCCCAGGGAGAGATCCCCCTGATGACACGGGGCCTAGTGAGGAGGAGGAGGAGGTGGAGGATCTGACTGTGGGTCCAGGCCCTGGTGAGAATGTGGATGTCTACAGACAGAAGATTATTGATCGCTTTCGAGCAATTGGAAGGGCTGAGGAGAAACTGAAATGTTTAAAAGCTGAACATAAAAACTTCAGGACCAAGTATTTCCAGGCCTGGAGTAAGAATCGTTTGGCCATGAAGCCAGAGTTACAGCAAATGGAAGAGGAGGTAAAGAAACAATCTTTATTTTTGGAGAAATTAAAAGATAAAAGTGGAGCTTTTGCGGAAAAGTTTAAAAATGACAGAAGATTTGCCAGCCAGACATCGGTGAGTTCTGTGGAACAGCAGCCGCAGGTAACAGACAACCCGGCTTCATCTGCCTCTGCACCTCTCCCCCCATGTCAGGCTGGGGAATCGCCAGCAGCAACCAGCCAGGGGGTTGAGAATGAATATGGCACCCTAAAGTTCATCCAACAGATGGAGTCACCCCTAAGGGCAGACAGGTCTGTTGGTGAAGTCCCAGAGGATGAGCAGAGGGGTTACAGACCGGCAGAGCCAGCACTGGTGGAGAAATCCCAGTGCACCATGCTACCTCCTTCCAACATGTCTGCCCCACCGGCTGTGGTGGATGGTGTCCCGGCTGTGGTGGATGGTGTCCCGGCTGTGGTGGATGGTGTCCCGGCTGTGGTGGATGGTGTCCCGGCTGTGGTGGATGGTGTCCTGGCTGTGGTGGATGTCCCGGCTGTGGTGGATGGTGTCCCGGCTGTAGTGGATGGTGTCCCGGCTGTGGTGGATGATGTCCCGGCTGTGGTGGATGGTGTCCCGGCTGTGGTGGATGGTGTCCCGGCTGTGGTGGATGGTGTCCCGGCTGTGGTGGATGGTGTCCCGGCTGTGGTGGATGGTGTCCCGGCTGTGGTGGATGGTGTCCCGGCTGTGGTGGATGGTGTCCCGGCTGTGGTGGATGGTGTCCCGGCTGTGGTGGATGGTGTCCTGGCTGTGGTGGATGTCCCGGCTGTGGTGGATGGTGTCCCGGCTGTAGTGGATGGTGTCCCGGCTGTGGTGGATGATGTCCCGGCTGTGGTGGATGGTGTCCCGGCTGTGGTGGATGGTGTCCCGGCTGTGGTGGATGGTGTCCCGGCTGTGGTGGATGGTGTCCCGGCTGTGGTGGATGGTGTCCCGGCTGTGGTGGATGGTGTCCCGGCTGTGGTGGATGGTGTCCCGGCTGTGGTGGATGGTGTCCCGGCTGTGGTGGATGGTGTCAAGGCTGTGGTGGATGGTGTCCCGGCTGTGGTGGATGGTGTCCCGGCTGTGGTGGATGGTGTCCCGGCTGTGGTGGATGGTGTCCCGGCTGTGGTGGATGGTGTCCCGGCTGTGGTGGATGGTGTCAAGGCTGTGGTGGATGGTGTCCCGGCTGTGGTGGATGGTGTCCCGGCTGTGGTGGATGGTGTCCCGGCTGTGGTGGATGGTGTCCCGGCTGTGGTGGATGGTGTCCCGGCTGTGGTGGATGGTGTCCCGGCTGTGGTGGATGGTGTCCCGGCTGAGGAACAGGAAGGGAAGAAGCTCTGCAAACCGCTGCCTGTTGGAGTCTCTGCTGTGGAGAAACCTTCTGCAGACATGGAGGGAAAACCCCTGGCAGAGGTGTCATTAGCTCACCAGAGCAATGTGGATGGATCTACATCATACACCCCGGACATGGATTTTGCTGCTACTGCTGAGACCTGTAGTTCTACAAGCAAGATGGCTGCCAGCTCTAAAGAGCCTGTTTCACCTTCACCTGGGCTGATTGATGCAGGTGGGGGAGGGGATCAGCATAGTGCAGCATGTGAAGTGGAGACAGCCATGGAAGTCTCCTGCAATGATTCACCTGTTGCTGTATTGGAACAACCTTCCCTCTGCTCTGCTGATAGTCCTGTCCTGATGGAGGAGAAGAGTCTGCCTGGAGGTGATGTGTGTATGGGGACAGCAGTGAGTGAGGACACAGCAGGAACTATGAATGTGACAGAAAATAATGACAGCAATATTACTGATAAAGCAAAGGATGTGTTGGTGGTGGGTGGTGGTGGTGAAGGGGTTAATGTGGCTGCTATAGGTAAAAATGACATTTCTTCTGCTCAGCAGGGGAAAGATTCTTCAGGTGTGCAATCCAATCTCAAATCTGTGCAATCGTTATCTGCCAAAGTTGTTTTAGATGTTTCTAATCGCACAGATGGATCCTCTGCAAGGAGGAATATGGGGAGTTATGCATCTGTTCTGGGGAGTCGCAACAAGGAGGGTGGAGGGAATTTTGTAAATACTAGTCACAATTTGGGGGGGCTTGGTGGTGGGATGGTTGGTGGGTACAGAAGAAGGAATGTGGTTCAGTTAAGGTGGGAGGGGGAGGGGACCCCACCAGTAAGGGGGAGGGTGGCCGAGTTGGTTCTGGAAATGGGGTTTAAAGCCTTGGATATATTTGCTTTGATTTGCCCAATGGGGAGTTATGAATTTGATTTGTCCTTTGTAAAGCCTGAGGGTTTGGATTTATTTTGGGAGCGATATAGGAGGTGCGGGGGCCTTCCGCAGTGGAGTGGTTTGGTGCCAAAGGTGATTTCCAGGCAGCCTCTGATAAAGTCGGTGACGATCCTGGTGCGTAACGAATCCATACCAGAGGCTGATTTGATAGTATGGCTACGCCGATATGGTGAGGTCCTCGCTCCACTGCGGAAGGTCCTGGATGAACATGGGATATGGACAGGGGCCTGGACAGTGTCACTAAAATTGGGCATGCTGGGCAATGTAGTTCAACACCTTCCCTGTTCAGCTTTTCTGGGGAGGGATAGGCTGACTATTTTTTACCAGGGTCAGCCTAAGGTCTGTAATAAATGTGGAGACAAAGGCCATTTTGCATCCACCTGTACCCATAAGAAATGCTCACTATGCCAGGATTTGGGACATTTGGCCAAAGATTGTACCGAAATTCGGTGTAATTTGTGCCAGAAGCTCGGTCATCCTTATAGTCAGTGCCCGGAGGCATTACATAACTTGCCAGGATTGGCGGCTGAGCTACAGAGGCTTGATAAAGAGGATGAGGCCGCTAAAACTGTTATTGTCCCTCCTGTTTCTGTTACATCTGTTCCAGATTCTGTTTCCCCTAGTGATGTGGTCCCTGAGTCTGTCCCTCCTGTGTCTGTTATATCTGTTGTTTTGGATTCTGTTTCCCCCAGTAATGTGGTCCCTGAGTCTGTCCCCCATGTGGTGGTCCCTAATCCTTCTGTACGTAGATCCTCCAGACTGGCAGAAGCTGCTGGGGGGGCAGGTTTGGCGGATCTTCCATCTCAGCCTCCAGTCCCTGTCCCTCGGCAGCGTAAACGTGGTCAGGGGCCTGTGAGGGTGTTGGATGGGGGAGGGGTTGAGGGAAAGGTGTCCATATCCCATGTCTCACCCTCTGTTGAGGGGGATTCAGATGATGAGGGGTGGGAGAAGTTTAGGAGGAAAAAAAAGAAGAAGAGGAAGACAAGTAAAGTGGTCATTTCTTCCTCAGGGTCGGACCCAGGAGG
This sequence comes from Lithobates septentrionalis, assembly GCA_037952835.1. Classification (NCBI taxonomy): domain Eukaryota; kingdom Metazoa; phylum Chordata; class Amphibia; order Anura; family Ranidae; genus Lithobates; species Lithobates septentrionalis. The sequence goes on along the minus strand of JBBDGP010003150.1, from coordinate 32,782 downwards.
GGTTCCTCTTGGTAATACCTTTTCAGTTTTGTCGGGTGATGAGATGTCTGATCTATCTTTCTCTTTATCATCCATGGATGAAGGGGAGTCACGTAGTCTTAAGAGAGCTGTTTCGGGTGATGAGAGTGTGACAAAGGTTAAGAAACGACTACCCCAATCATCCTGATGGCAGTTCCCACTCCGATAAAGGTGGCGACCATTAATTTCGCCAGCATTAAATCTGCAAGAGCTCGTGATATTGCCTTATTTTTGCTCAGCGAGTTTGATGCCGAGATTTTATTTTTGCAAGAGACCTGGCTCAATACTTTGGCCGATGTCCATCTAGCAAAACGGGAGTGGAGATGCGGTCCCTCCTTTTGGTCTCTTGCGGCTGAGCCCTGCAGCGGAGTTGCGGTCCTTTTTAAAACCGATATGGTAACGTGCCGGCGGGTAATTGAGGTAGAAATGGGGAGATGCATGGTCTTAGACGTCTCTGTTGGGGGGCAGGACCTGCGCCTGATCAATATCTATGGACCGCAGTCAAAATGGGGCAGGAAATGCCTCCTCACAGAGATCAAGCCCTTCCTTTTTACGTCCCAGCAGGTTGTCTTTGGAGGTGATTTTAACACCATAATTAGGCCTGAAGACAGGAGAGGCTCCATAGACAGGCTGGGTTACGATAGCGTTTTTCTTAGAGATATGGTGAGACAAGCAGGCCTGGTAGATGTGCATATTAAGCACTGCCCTGGCAGCACAGGATTCACATTTCAGAGAGGGAATAGTCAGAGTAGGATAGATAGGTTTTTTTTAAAGGAGAACTCTGCTTTCTCGGCTCCTGAGTTGAGGGCGGTGGAGTTCTCTGACCACTGTATGCTGTCTGTGACTCTGAATGCCTCGGACACTCCACCCAGGGGAAGGGGTACCTGGAAACTGAATTCGACTCTCCTGGAAGATGTAGAGGTAAGACAATCCTTTGAGGATTTTTTTCAGGCACAGGTTTCTATTCTGGACTTTTGCAGCAGTAAGTCAGAGTGGTGGGAGCTTGTGAAACAAAGGGCAATTGGACTTTTCAAGGCCGTAAGTAAGAAGAAGCAGCTTGGTATGTACATTGCCTACCAGCATTTGCGGAGGAAGCTTGATCGTCTTGTCTCGTATAGAGGAGATCCAGGGGAGATCTCTGAGGTGAAGTTTCTTCTTAGGAAGTGTCAATACGACCGGCATGCCTCCTTGGTTCTGGAGAGGGATTATGGAAAATATCACTCGCCTGATCCTTACCAGAACTGTAAGCAAGGCATAGCAGTTAAGACGGTCATAGGCCTGAGGGATAGTACGGGTTCCCTGGTTTAGTCCAGATCAGGGATCCTGGAGATCTTCAGATCATATTACGCAGACCTTCTGGGAAGAAAGGACCTTTGTCGGGACAGGATGGAAAGCTTTCTGGATTCTACTCCAGGATTGGGAAATGGTACGTTGCCTTTGATGGATTTGACAGAACCAATTTCAGTGGATGAGGTAGTTCATGCTATAGAGAAGCTGGCTACCAAAAAATCGCCTGGGCCAGATGGGTTGACAGCTGAATTCTACAAGTGTTTTAAGTCCGTTCTGGCTCCCTTTTTAGCAGAGGTTTATAACAGCTGTCTAGAAGAGGGTTCGCTCCCTCCCTCCATGAGGCAATCCGCTGTGATTCTTCTGTCAAAAGGTAAGGACCCCTCAATGATTGATAACTGGCGCCCCATCAGTCTTCTCAATGTTGATAGAAAGATCCTGGCGAAGATTCTTTTTTGGCGCTTGTCGTCAGTAGCAGGCGATTTGTTGTCCAGTCATCAGCACTGCTCGGTCCAAGGTAGAAGTACCTTTTCAGCGGTTTTAGCTGTCCGGGAGGCTTTGGAACGATGCAGGGCTGCTGGATGGAGAAAGTACTTGCTGGCATTGGATCAGGCGAAGGCTTTTGATAGAGTCAATCACGAGTACCTGTATTTGCTACTTGGTAGATACGGCCTGCAGGGGAGGTTTATAGATTGGCTGAAGACATTATATAGAGGGGCTGAGAGCTTCCCACTGGTTAATGGTTGGGTTGGACGGCCTTTTGAGGTTGGCTCTGGTGTGCGCCAGGGATGTCCTCTGAGCACCCTGTTATATGTATTCGCAATCGACCCCTTCATAAGAAGGCTAGAGAGTGGATCTTTGTGCGGGGTGCCTTTGGGCATTGCTGGTGTGCCGCCTCTGAAGGTCGTGGCCTATGCCGATGATGTGTCTGTTATTGTCTCTGGGACAGAGGAGGCGCAGGAGGTGGTCTCTATGATAGAGCAGTACACGGAGGCTTCTGGTTCTAAAGTCAACCATGAAAAGAGTGAAGTTTTCTGGATGGGTGAGGAGGGTGAAAGCTTCGAACTTCCGGATGCCTTCCCAGAGCCCCAGCAGGAAATTAAAGTGTTGGGCATCAAATTTGGTCCTGGTGACTATGGTCATCGAAATTGGGAAAGCAGGTTGGTGTGTGCCAATGCCAAAGTAGCAAGCTGGAAGAAATGGAAGCTTTCCTTGAGGGAGAGGGTTGACTTGATCAAAACGTACCTGGTCCCAATCTTTTTATATGTCAGCTTCGTCTGTATCTTGCCAGCATCTCTCTATGCAAGGGTGTACAGCTGTTTTTTCCAACTGTTATGGGGAAGTAGGCTGAACCTGATCAAACGCAATGTAACTTGCCTGTCTAGGCGGGAGGGTGGCCTAGGAATGGTCAACCCAATAGTTTTCTTTTCTCTGCTCTTTTTAAAGTACAATCTTGGTAACATGCTAGCAGAGAACCCGCCGGGATGGGTGGGCATTTTTCAATCTTGTTTTAGGCCTTTTCTGCGATGCTGGGAAGATGGCGGGCCAGTGAAAAGTCTGAGAGTCCGACATGGCAAGCTCCCGGCTTATGTTGCCCCGTGTCTGAAAATACTTCGGCAGTGGCAGGTGACAGTGGAGGATATCAAGTCCCTCCCCAGGAAGCTTCTGGAGAAGAGGATTTTGAGCTCTGCTTTCAGTGTGTCACTGGCCTTAAGGGATTGCCCAGGCTCTGTAATGAGGGAGGGGTTGCGTTTAATCAATTTAGAAAGAATCCCCTTGAAGTTTAGGGATCAAGCCTGGCTCGCTTTCCATGGAAGGCTCTATGTCAGAGGGAACTTGAAGCATCGCCCTGTGGATGATCGGGATTGTCCTAGAGCGGAGTGTGTTGGTAAAGTGGAGTCTATGGACCACTTTTTGCTGCAGTGTCCCTTTAACATAGAGGTGTATAAAAGGGTGGGGAGGGCTCTAGGCATCCCCTTTTTCTATCGCATGAGTTATGCGGAGTGGGTGTACGGGGCATTCCCGACTCGCTGGGATTTTGATTTGGATACACTGTTTTTAGTTAGTATTGTTGTCCGTTACTTCACATGGAATGCACGGTGCCAGATTACCCTGCGGAAAAAAGTCCTCTCTGTTGAGGTGGTGGTGCACGATATTCTGGGTGAGGTTGGGAAAATTCGGGGTCTTGAGAAAGGCAGGGAGCCTCGGGCGGTCTGGAAAAGGGCGTGGAGGAATATCAGACCTGCCTTTGGTGAACTGCCCATCTCTGGGTGAGGAGCTCTTTTCTTTTTCTGTTTCTTTCACTCCCTTAGCTTTTGTTGGTTAGTATCTTCTTTTTGAAGAAGGGCTGCATGCATAATGGGTGCGGGTTTGTTTCTTGACCTCACAGTTTAGATGTCTGGTGTATTGGTGTGAGTTGTAGTGAGATTATCCCCAATAATGACATATTCATGATGAGTTTTGTTTTTGCTGTAAAGTCATTTTTTGTTTGAGAGCAGATTTGCTATATTTATTTTCATTTATGTAAATATGTATATATTTATGTATATTATAGTGATTTTATGCTTATTGATTGCAAGACTTTTAATAAAGAAAAATTGGGAAGAATGTTCCTTACATTGGTGATCAGTGGGAAGAATGTTCCTTCCATTGGTGATCAGTGGGAAGAATGTTCCTTACATTGGTGATCAGTGGGAAGAATGTTCCTTACATTGGTGGTCAGTGGGAAGAATGTTCCTTACATTGGTGATCAGTGGGAAGAATGTTCCTTACATTGGTGATCAGTGGGAAGAATGTTCCTTACATTGGTGATCAGTGAGAAGAATGTTCCTTACATTGGTGATCAGTGAGAAGAATGTTCCTTACATTGGTGGTCAGTGAGAAGAATGTTCCTTACATTGGTGATCAGTGAGAAGAATGTTCCTTACATTGGTGATCAGTGAGAAGAATGCTCCTTACATTGGTGATCAGTGGGAAGAATGCTCCTTACATTGGTGATCGGTGAGAAGAATGTTCCTTACATTGGTGATCAATGAGAAGAATGTTCCCTACATTGGTGATCGGTGGGAAGAAAATGGGTGGCCTCAGAGCGCAGAGCATTGCGCTCCGAGGCCACCCAGTTGTGCGCCCATAGCAATCAGGTCTGTGAGACCTGTTGCCGATTGGCCAAAGAGTCAAGCAATCCTATTGGATGCCTAGCGCTTTGGCGGAAGAAGAGACACATGGTGGAGGAGCCGCCACGGCCACTGCCCGCACTCCAGGAGAGGACACCACAGCCCTTTGTTTATCGCTCTCACTCTCTCATACTGGTCACTGGAAGTTCAACATGGCACCTCATGGCAAAGAACTCTCTGAGGATCTGAAAAAGAGAATTGTTTCTCTACATAAAGATGGCCTAGGCTATAAGAAGATTGCCAAGACCCTGAAACTGAGCTGCAGCACGGTGGCCAAGACCATACAGCGGTATAACAGAACAGGTTCCCCTCAGAACAGGCCTCGCCATGGTCCACCAAAGAAGTTGAGGTCACGTGATCAGCGTCATATCCAGAGGTGGTCTTTGGGAAATAGACGTATGAGTGCTGCCAGCATTGCTGCAGAGGTTGTAGGGGTGGGGGGTCAGCCTGTCAGTGCTCGGACCATACGCCACACACTGCATCAAATTGGTCTGCATGGCTGTCATCCCAGAAGGAAGCCTCTTCTAAAGATAATGCACAAGAAAGTCCGCAAACAGTTTGCTGAAGACAAGCAGACTAAGGACATGGATTACTGGAACCATGTCCTGTGGTCTGACGAGACCAAGATAAAGGTATTTGGTTCAGATGGTGACAAGCGTGTGTGGGGGCAACCAGGTGAGGAGGACAAAGACAAGTGTGTCTTGTCTACAGTCAAGCATGGTGGTGGGAGTGTCATGGTCTGGGGGTACATGAGTGCTGCCGGCACTGGGGGGCTACAGATCATTGAGGGGACCATGAATGCCAACATGTACTGTGACATACTGAAGCAGAGCATGATCCCCTCCCTTCAGAGACTGGACCGCAGGGCAGTATTCCAACATGATAACCACCCCAAACACACCTCCAAGATGACCACTGCCTTACTAAAGAAGCTGAGGGTAAAGGTGATGGACTGGCCAAGCATGTCTCCAGACCTAAACCCTATTGATCATCTGTGGGACATCCTCAAAACAGAAGGTGGAGGAGCGCAAGGTCTCTATCATCCACCAGCTCTGTGATGTCATCATGGAGGAGGTGAAGAGGACTCCAGTGACAACCTGTGAAGCTCTGGTGACCTCCATGCCCAAGAGGGTTAAGGCAGTGCTGGAAAATAATGGTGGCCACACAAAATATTGACACTTTGGGCCCAATTTAGAGATTTTCACTTAGGGGTGTACTGACTTTTGCTGCCAGTGGTTTAGACATTAATGGCTGTGTGTTGAGTTATTTTGAGGGGACAGCAAATTTACACTGTTATACAAGCTGTACACTCACTACTTTACATTGTAGACAAGTGTCATTTCTTCAGTGTTGTCACATGAAAAGATACAAGAAAAGATTTACACAAATGTGAGGGGTGTACTTACTTTTGTGAGATACTGTATGTGTACAGTGCTGTGTAAATTGTTGGCACTATATGAATACCTGCAATAAATAAAGTCTGTTTGATGAGACGTCTATGTAGGTTGTGCATCTGATTCACAGAATCCCGGATCTTCCACGATTCAGCTCTGAACTCATACTGTCACCTGGTGGCCGATTCTCCAGAACTGCTGAAATCAGAAGGAGAGCGAACGCAGGAAATGATCGGGGCCATCCTGAGATCCTCCGTCTGTCACCACATATCCCAGCTTCTCTTATGGGGTGAATCTTCTTTTGTAGGATACATAAGGTGATCGAAGCGGTATTAGTGCACTTGCAACACAACAATCGAGTACCGTCTCTGTGATACTTTGTTTTATTTGTACCAACAGTTACATTATCAGGGGAGTGTTTTCCCTTCTTCTCAGTCTAAGCAGTTCTGATACTTTTATAGAAGGGCCCCCTAAACTACGGCCTGTGGGCCCCATCTGGCCCACGACAAGCTTTCATTCAGCCCATGGCTGGGGCCAATGTCATAACTTCAATGTGAACCAGCAAAGACTGCCTATGGTGTCTGCTTCAATCCTGATATAAAGGGAGACTCTTATGGGGACCTTGATGTAAAGGGGTTCTCTGATAGGGACCTTGATGGAAGGAGGGCTCTGATGGGAACCCTGATATTAGAGGGACTCTGATTTGGTCTCTCATGTAAGGAGGACTCTGCTGGGAACTCTGATCTGGGGGGGGGGGGGGGGAGGGCAATGGGGAGCCTGATATAAGGCAGACTCTAATGCAAGGGAGGACTCTGATGGGGACTCTGATGTAAGGGGGGACTCTGATGTAAGGAGGACTCTGCTGAGGGCTCTGATCTTGGTGGGACTCTAATGAGGACCCTCATAGTCTATAAGGCATGTGTAAATGAGCCACGATAGCAGAAACCAAACCTTGGATAAAACACAATGCAGTTTATTGTCCCCTATATGGAGGGATTAGATTAAAAAACACGATACCAAACTGGACATCCTTGGTCATGATGGACAATTGGTATTCTGGAGAATGGAAGGGTCCTAATTACCATGATCCTGGGGGTTTTGGTCAAGTTCCTCCACCCCAAACTCGCTCATCCATGTCTTTATGGACCTTGCTTTGTGCACTGGTGGGCAGTCATGTTGGAACTGGAAGGGGCCGTCCCCAAACTCCTCCCACAAAGTTGGGAGCACGAAATTGTCCAAAATGTCTTTGGTATGCCGACGCCTTAAGAGTTCCCTTCACTGGAACTAAGGGGCCAAGTCCAACCCCTGAGGAGCCAAGCCCAACCCCTGAAAAACAACCCCCACACCATAATCCCCCCCTCCACCAAATGATTTGGACCAGTGCACAAAGCAAAGTCCATAAAGACATTGAAGGGCGAGTTTGGGGTGGAGGAACTTGACTGTCCTGACCTCAACCCCACTGAACACCTTTAGGATGAATTAGAGCAGAGACTGTGAGCCAGGCCTTCTCGTCCAACATCAGTGCCTGACCTCACAAATGCGCTTCTGGATGAATGGTCAAACACTCCCATAGACACCCTCCTAAACCTTGTGGACGGCCTTCCCAGAAGAGTTGAAGCTGTTATAGCTGCAAAGGGCGGAGCCAACTCAATTTTGAACCCTACGGACTTATGCCCCGTACACACGGTCGGATTTTCCGACGGAAAATGTGTGATAGGACCTTGTTGTCGGAAATCCCGACCGTGTGTGGGCTCCATCACACATTTTCCATCGGATTTTCCGACCCACAAAGTTTGAGAGCAGGCTATAAAATTTTCCGACAACAAAATCCGTTGTCGGAAATTCCGATCGTGTGTACACAAATCCGACGGACAAAGTGCCACGCATGCTCAGAATAAATAAAGAGATGAAGCTATTGGCCACTGCCCCGTTTATAGTCCCGACGTACGTGTTTTACGTCACCGCGTTCAGAATGATCGGATTTTCCAACAACTTTGTGTGACCGTGTGTATGCAGGACAAGTTTGAGCCAACATCCGTCGGAAAAAATCCTAGGATTTTGTTGTCGGAATGTCCAAACAAAGTCCGACCATGTGTACGGGGCATAAGACTGGGATGCCATTAAAGTTCATGTGCGTGTAAAGGCAGGCGTCCCAATACTTTTGACAATACAGTGTATATTAACAAATACAGAGCTGATTACTTTGTGTCTTTTGTATTTACTTTTTATTACATCTAATGATTGGTGAGCTTATACAGTAATGTTTTGCCTTTGGATTTAAATACACTTTGACCTCTATGAAGGACCCTGAAAATTCACCACTTTCGCACGTTCTTTAGGTGTAAATTCTGCGTTCGGTCGATTTCCCGGCGTAGGCGATAGTCCGGTAGAGGGTTATAATGATTATGGATCCGGTATCCAGATCCTCCCAGCGCTCATCATTGTTCAGTCCATCCTTTGAAGGGTCCGCCAGCCCCAGAGAGCTCATCAATCTCCTCCATTCCTCTCTGACTGTCCTGCTGGTCAGATTTATGGACACATGTGTGATTATATTAAGTGGTACGGAGAGAGGAGAGACACACACTCATCTACTACCCTGACAAGGGTGCAATGAGCGTACTACACAGAATGTGCCTCACATCACACAACCACGCCGTCTCATCATCATTCTGCAGCACTTTACAATGTAGAATTTGCTGATCGAAATACAAGGAGGCCTAAAGACCACAATTTACTGAACAGATCATCAAGTACATGAAACGCACCTAAAGGTTTCTTGTAGCAATGTTAACCACTAAGATCCGACAGAAGACACTAGGAAATCAGCTGATCGAGAGTGGGGTGCAGGAGGCAGGTCACAGGGTTAGGGGTTAGGAGGTGCAGGAGGCATGCCATAGGGTTAGGGTAGTATGTACAGGAGGCAGGTCACAGGGTTAGGGTAGTAGGTACAGGAGGCAGGTCACAGGGTTAGGGTTAGGAGGTACAGAAGGCAGGTCATAGGGTTAGGGTAGTAGGTACAGGAGGCAGGTTGCAGGGTTAGGGTTAGGAGGTACAGGAAGCAGGTCATAGGGTTAGGAGGTGCATGAGGCAGGTCATAGGGTTAGGATAGTAGGTACAGGAGGCAGGTCATAGGGTTAGGATAGTAGGTACAGGAGGCAGGTCATAGGGTTAGGGTAGTAGGTACAGGAGGCAGGTCATAGAGTTAGGGTAGTAGGTACAGGAGGCAGGTCATAGGGTTAGGGTTAGGAGGTGCAGGAGGCAGGTCATAGTGTTAGGGTTAGGAGGTACAGGAGGCAGGTCATAGTGTTAGGGTTAGGAGGTACAGAAGGCAGGTCATAGGGTTAGGGTTAGGGGGTACAGGAGGCAGGTCATAGGGTTAGGGTAGTAGGTACAGGAGGCAGGTTGCAGGGTTAGGGTTAGGAGGTACAGGAGGCAGGTCATAGGGTTAGGGTTAGGAGGTGCATGAGGCAGGTCATAGGGTTAGGGTAGTAGGTACAGAAGGCAGGTCATAGGGTTAGGGTAGTAGGTACAGAAGGCAGGTCATAGGGTTAGGGTAGTAGGTACAGAAGGCAGGTCATAGGGTTAGGGTAGTAGGTACAGGAGGCAGGTTGCAGGGTTAGGGTTAGGAGGTGCATGAGGCAGGTCATAGGGTTAGGGTAGTAGGTACAGAAGGCAGGTCATAGGGTTAGGGTTAGGAGGTACAGGAGGCAGGTCATAGGGTTAGGGTTAGGAGGTGCATGAGGCAGGTCATAGGGTTAGGGTAGTAGGTACAGAAGGCAGGTCATAGGGTAAGGGTAGTAGGTACAGAAGGCAGGTCATAGGGTTAGGGTAGTAGGTACAGAAGGCAGGTCATAGGGTTAGGGTTAGGAGGTGCAGGAGACAGGTCATAGGGTTAGGAGGTACAGGAGGCAGGTCACAGGGTTAGGGTTAGGAGGTACAGGAGGCAGGTCACAGGGTTAGGGTTAGGAGGTACAGGAGGCAGGTCACAGGGTTAGGGTTAGGAGGTACAGGAGGCAGGTCATAGGGTTAGGGTTAGGAGGTGCACGAGGCAGGTCATAGGGTTAGTGTTAGGAGGTGCAGGAGACAGGTCATAGGGTTAGGAGGTACAGGAGGCAGGTCACAGGGTTAGGGTGAGGAGGTACAGGAGGCAGGTCACAGGGTTAGGGTTAGGAGGTACAGGAGGCAGGTCATAGGGTTAGGGTTAGGAGGTACAGAAGGCAGGTCATAGGGTTAGGGGGTACAGGAGGCAGGTCATAGGGTTAGGGTTAGGAGGTGCAGGAGGCAGGTCATAGGGTTAGGGTTAGGAGGTACAGAAGGCAGGTCATAGGGTTAGGGGGTACAGGAGGCAGGTCATAGGGTTAGGGTTAGGAGGTGCAGGAGGCAGGTCATAGGGTTAGGGTTAGGAGGTACAGGAGGCAGGTCATAGGGTTAGGGTAGTAGGTACAGGAGGCAGGTCATAGAGTTAGGGTAGTAGGTACAGGAGGCAGGTCATAGGGTTAGGGTTAGGAGGTACAGGAGGCAGGTCATAGAGTTAGGGTAGTAGGTACAGGAGGCAGGTCATAGAGTTAGGGTAGTAGGTACAGGAGGCAGGTCATAGAGTTAGGGTAGTAGGTACAGGAGGCAGGTCACAGAGTTAGGGTTAGGAGGTGCATGAGGCAGGTCACAGAGTTAGGGTAGTAGGTACAGGAGGCAGGTCATAGAGTTAGGGTAGTAGGTACAGGAGGCAGGTCACAGGGTTAGGGTTAGGAGGTACAGGAGGCAGGTCATAGAGTTAGGGTTAGGAGGTACATGAGGCAGGTCATAGAGTTAAGGTAGTAGGTACAGGAGGCAGATCACAGGGTTAGGGTTAGGAGGTGCAGGAGGAAGGTCGCAGGTTTATGGTTAGAAGGTTCAGGATGCAGGTCGCAGGGTTAGGGTTAGTATAAAATTCATTTTATACATCTTATAGCACTTGGCATGAGATTCCTTCAAGTGGCACACTTTAAATCTCAACCAAAGCGCCATCTGGTGGAAGGCGGCATTGCTGCCGGGCTGATTATATAACAATGGTTAGGTTACAAAACATTTCTGCATAGTACATGTAAAGGGCTTATCAAACACCTTCCTGTTACTATGTATACCCCGTGGGTTTGTGGTTGTTAGTATTATGGAATCCTCATTTCGGGAACTGAGCGCTTGTAGATTAGTGTCTCATTTCCAAATCTTTCCTCAGAAACAACTTCTTATCACCGCAGCTCAACAAAGAGAATGAACAAAGTGAATTAGAGCTACCAGTCTGCATTTCAACATATGCAACAGTTTTTACACAATTCTCTGGATGAGGCTCACGCACTCTCTCTCCGAGAAATACTTAATCCTTTCCCAGGAACAGCTGGGATTGGGACCACTGACAGTACAGACTTCAGACCCAGGTGCTGGAGGACTACAAGCACCAACATGTCTGGGAGGAGGAAGACTACAAGGTCCATCATGTCTGGGCAGCCACAGGCCGGTACTCCTGGGGCCTATGCTTCCATTCCTGAAGTTTATTTTTCAAGAGGGTTTCTGCTTCAACATTCTATCTCTTGATTTCGATGGCCAATAATTGGTCAGAATCAAGAGGGCAAGTTGCTGATTAAAGGAGATTTGCCAGGAGGGTGGTTACCCCCCCCCCCCCTCTTAGGATGGATACCTCCTGTATGAATGAAGCCACCACCTCCTGCGGCCCACTAGCAAACAACAGCGTGACCCTCATACTTAGGGATCCACTGCATGATTACAGGAACTCTAGACTTTGAGTGGGGGCATATTCTGAGAGCAGTGGGTCTGTGTGCAAGATCATAAGGTGAGCTCTGCTGCTTGAGCAAAAAAAAAAAAATGCAGCGCACATAGGGCGCCACTGCAAGAACTGGACGTGGGTCTCATTGCACTGACTTTTTGGTGTGGCTTAAAGGAACGCAAAGTGCAGGGGTCAGTAGTGGCACAGAGTTCAGGGGTCAGTAGTGACTCAGGGTTCAGGGGTCAGTGACATAGAGTTTGGGGTTCAGTAGTGAAACAGGGTCTAGAGGTCAGTAGTGATAGAAAGATCAGGGGTCAGTTGTGATGCAAGGTTCAGGGGTCAGTAATAAGTGATGCAGAGTTCAGTGGTCAGAGACTGCATACACGATACAAGAGATGGTCAGAGACTGCAGACGTGATACAAGAGATGGTCAGAGACTGCAGACATGATACAAGAGATGGTCAGAGACTGCGGACAAGATACAAGAGATGGTCAGAGACTGCGGACATGATACAAGAGATGGTCAGAGACTGTGAACATAATACTAAAGATGGTCAGAGACTGTAGACATGATACAAGAGATGGTCAGAGACTGCAGACACAATACAAGAGATGGTCAGAGACTGCGGACATGATACAAGAGATGGTCAGAGACTGCATACACGATACAAGAGATGGTCAGAGACTGCGGACACGTTACAAGAGATGGTCAGAGACTGTGGACATGATACAATAGTTGGTCAGAGACTGTGGACATGATACAGGAGATGGTCAGAGACTGCAGACGTGATACGAGAGATGGGCAAAGACTGCAGACGTGATACAAGAGATGGTCAGAGACTGCGGACATGATAAAAAAGATGGTCAGAGACTGTAGACATGATACAAGAGATGGTCAGAGACTGCGGACAAGATACAAGAGATGGTCAGAGACTGCAGACATGATACAAGAGATGGTCAGAGACTGCGGACATGATACAAGAAATGGTCAGAGACTGCAGACATGATACAAGAGATGGTCAGAGATTATGGACATGATACAAAAGATGGTCAGAGACTGTAGACATGATACAAGAGATGGTCAGTGACTGTAGACATGATACAAGAGATGGTCAGAGACTGCAGACATGATACAAAAGATGGTCAGAGACTGTAGACATGATACAAGAGATGGTCAGTGACTGTAGACATGATACAAGAGATGGTCAGAGACTGCAGACATGATACAAGAGATGGTCAGAGACTGCGGACATGATACAAGAAATGGTCAGAGACTGCAGACATGATACAAGAGATGGTCGGAGACTATGGACATGATACAAAAGATGGTCAGAGACTGTAGACATGATACAAGAGATGGTCAGTGACTGTAGACATGATACAAGAGATGGTCAGAGACTGCAGACATGATACAAGAGATGGTCAGAGACTGCGGACATGATACAAGAAATGGTCAGAGACTGCAGACATGATACAAGAGATGGTCAGAGACTGTGGACATGATACAATAGATGGTCAGAGACTGCGGACATGATACAAAAGATGATCAGAGACTGTGGACATGCTGCAGGAGACTGTATATAGCTGTTGTTGGAGACTGGGATCATGCTTCAAGACAGTTATAGACTGGAGACACATTGCAGGAGACTGCTATGGGGCAAGAAGGAAACACAGATTAGTGCCTGCAAGGGCCCAAGGGCCACACCTAAAGTACCAAAGGGCATGTTGGGCACCAACGATCTAGGGTGTGATGGTCAACTAAGGTCCGAGGTGTTCCATCCCAAGGAACTGGCCAGTGGTCTCTGGTGCAGCTCCGGGTATCCACTGGAAAAGAAAAGAGTGGGAGAGCCCTTATAGTGCAATTCAATTGGTTCAAACTGGGTGATTGACTCAAAAAAAATGATTTTGACAATGGGAAAAAGAAAAAAGGGTAAATTACTTACATTTGCTTAGGCTATGGTCACCCTAGGGGGTGAGAAAATGCAACCTTCCAAGTACCCGGGTGGAGAAAAACCTGTCTTGATGAAGCTTGGGGGTGGTCACTTTCGATGCCATGGAGGTCCTAATCCTAGGTCCTCTGTGGGTATGTAAAAAATAGAGTTCCAACTGAGTCTGCAAAAAAAAGCCGGTCGGTGGTACAGTCGGCAGATGTGGAGTCATCTAGTTAAAAGGAACATTGAGTTATTTAATTTCACCAATACATAAATTCCATGTTCATTAAACCAGATGACTCTGACCCATTTTTAGTCTTTGCCGACTAGACCACATGTGGGCTTCTTTGCCGACTCCGTTTGAACTCACCATGTTGGGTAGTAGGTAATCTTTTGTCCAGAGGCGGACATGTGGGAATGAAAGCATGGCCATGCTGGAACTTGTAGCTCCTCAGTGGTATGACCCATCTAGAGGCAAGTTGGGGTATAGTAGTGCACTATTACCTCTTTAGCTCTTCACATGGCACGTTACAGGTGTGCGTTCAGGGAGACATGTGCTCCTGGTTTACACAGAGCTGCCTGCTGATCTGGGGTCTGTTAGAGCGAAGAACATAAAACACATTTTGTGTCAATGGAAGAACATGTAACTGTCTGAAAACGATTGCAAGATTACACAAAGGCCACAATTATCTCCCCACAGAGAGTCGTTCACATGAGTAATGGCTGGCTTGGCAATTAGACCCGACACTCAGAATGGTTTTTTTTGCCACCTTGTAGTTTATTACAAGCTAGATATATCATGGAGAATTGAGGGAGATGAGACAGCAGTTTATGGGGTAATCATAGGGAAATGGCGTACAGTTAGGACAGATTTTGGGGCCGATATTCCTATCCACTCTTTTTTCTGCACTCTGCATTGTAGAAGTCATTTGGTGTGGAGATTGCTGTGTTTCACGGAGTATCCTCTGCATGGGGCCGCCATTGGAAGAGATGTTGGTCACATGCCTGTGGCCAGGTTCTCCTCCTCGTGGCTTTTAATTTCTTCTCCAATCTGTTAATTTGTTTTGAGACTTCGGAGGGCACATTTGCAAAGTACAGCTGTAGGCAGGAGTCAGCTGTATTATTTGTGTCTTGTATTTAAAGTTACTGTTTGGGGATGTAGGGGTTACATTTCTATGGTGTGTCTGGTATTTGGCCTGTGGAGCGCCCCATAGCTGGGATATCTAAGCGGGAGGAGGTTGGTCCAGGAATAGGAAGAGATTGGTCATGTGGCAGAGAGGGGCCATACATGGGGAGATGTAGGGCTGCACCTAACTGGGGTTACAGTGCCTTGAAAAAGTATTCATACTCCAAAGATTTACAGAATAGATGAAGCAACGAGATCCTTGTACTACCGGACTTCAGGTACAGCTTCCTAGAAAAAAAGTAACTCTCCTGCACTCAGGTGTTTTGCTCCAAGGAAGAAGATAATATCTTAATCCTTATTGTCAATGCCTGAGGTCTTGCTGCCCTCTCAGGATCATGGGTATCCACAAGTACTTGTTTTCGTTATCTTACAGCTTTCTCTCCAGCAAGGAGAACAGTGAGCTGCACAGTAGTGCCATCACCAAATCTCAAACCAATCTGGTGTCCTCTTGTCAGAGCTGCCTCACTGTTGACTGGTTTGATAACGATAGATGTGGAAGCAGCATAAATTTACAGAATATATGAAGCAGAAGCGGGGGGTCCTTGCACTACAGGCTTTCAGGTACAGCTTCCTCTCCAGCTCCACCAAATCTTCATATGCAATCTGATGTCCTCTTGTTAGATCTGCCTCACTGTTGACCGGTGTGATAACGATAGGGGTTGAGGAAGCAAAGATTTACAGAATAGATGAAACAGAAGCAGAGGGATCCTTGCACTATAGGCTTTCAGGTAGAGCTTCCTCTCCAGCTCCACCAAATCTCACATCCAATCTGGTGTCCTCTTGTCAGAGCTGCCTCACTGTTGATCAGTGTAATAACAATAGAGGTGGAAGGAAGCAAAGATTTACAGAATAGATGAAATAGAAGCAGGGAGATCCTTGCACTACAGACTCTCAGGTACAGCTTTCTCTCAAGCAAGGAGAACAGTGAGCTGCAAAGTCGTGCCATCACCAAATCTCACATCCAATCTTGTGTCCTCTTGTCAGAGCTGCCTCACTGTTGACTGGTTTGATAACGATAGAGGTGGAAGCAGCAAAAATATACAGAATAGATGAAGCAGAAGCAGGGGGGGTCCTTGCACTACAGGCTTTCAGGTACAGCTTCCTCTCCAGCTCCACCAAATCTTCATATGCAATCTGATGTCCTCTTGTTAGATCTGCCTCACTGTTGACCTGTGTGATAACGATAAGGGTTGAGTAAGCAAAGATTTACAGACTGGATGAACCAGAAGCAGGGGGATCCTTGCACTATAGGCTTTCAGGTACAGCTTCCTCTCCAGCTCCACCAAATCTCACATCCAATCTGGTGTCCTCTTGTCAGAGCTGCCTCACTGTTGATCAGTGTAATAGCGATAGAGGTGGAAGAAGCAAAGATTTACTGAATAGATGAAGCAGAAACAGGGTGATCTTTGCACTACAGGCCCTCAGGTACAGCTTCCTCTCCAGCTCCAGAAAATCTCACTACAAATCTGGTGAGACCAGCAGTCAGAAGCATCACAGGAAGCGCCTGGCACAGGATCTGCACTGTTACTTCTTAAAAAGGAATTAGAAGGTAGGTATTCAGGGTATTCCTCAGGCACAATTAATATTTTTAGATGTTCCATAAAACAGAGCAAATCTTCACTGATTTCAGGTCGACTTTAAGAAAGTATGGACTTAAGAATGTCTAATGCCGCGTACACACGGTCGGACTTTTCGTCTACAAAAGTCCAACGGACGCTGACGGACTAAAGCTGGCTGGTAATCCGATCGTGTGTGGGCTTCTCCGGACTTTCAACATACTTTTTTAGCCTCAAATCCGACGTACTTTAGATTTGAAACATGCTTCAAATCTTTACTTCGTAACTACGACGGACCCCGAAATCCGCTCGTCTGTGTGCTAGTCCGACGGACAAAAAGCCACGCTAGGGCACCTATTGGCTACTGGCTATGAACTTCCTTATTTTAGTCCGGTGTACGTCATCACGTAAGAATTCGACGGACTTTTGTGTGATCGTGTGTAGGCAAGTCTGTTCGTTAGAAAGTCCGCCGCAAGTCTGTCGAAAGTCCGCCGAAAGTCTGCCGGAAGTCTGTCGGACAGGCTGTCTAACTTTTGTAGACGAAAAGTCCGACCGTGTGTACGCGGCATTACAGTCTGCCTCCAAAGTAGCACCGCTTTTACAGCTTGGTTTTTACGATGCTGTTATTCCATCACCTTTGTGCCTTTCACTCTACCAGGGCAACGCGCTGACAGGAAAACAGAGTGGGACAGGTGTTTAGGGCTCTCCATAGAGGGGGACAGAGGGTCTTCAGCTGTTGTGTATCTCACAGAATCTGCTGGGATCCTCGTTTTATGGTCACGCTGTATACTCCGGCCTTGCGAAGGATGACACTTTCAGATCTCATTAATCTGCTTTTTTTTCTCAATCGTAGATCAAGCATTTGTCAGCGTCCTTGACACGGGTGATGTCACCTATCTTCTATCCTAAGCATGTCACGAAGCCAACATTTTCCCACACGCTCTTCAAGCTGGAAGTCAAGGATTCGTGCCTTTCAGACAACCAGAGGTGGTTCCCACATACTTAGACCTATATCAAGTAAAGCGAACGTTTTGCCTTAAATGCAAATGTCTTCAAAAAAACGTACTATTTAGTAGCCTGTATATATATTCCCTCAAATCTATACAACGTACATTATTTAAGACGGGGGGGGGGGGTCAAACTCAATTTTATCGACGGCCGCATCGGCATTATAGTAGTAGTAGTAGTGGACCCCTGAGGATGCGCTAGAGCATCAAATGCATTTAGTGAAGCTAAATAGTGCTCATTCTCCAGGCCCAGTCGATAGGAGGGTTCTGCTACGCAGCGGGCCCTAACATAGGGTCCCTGTCACTGAGACGGGTAGACCATACATCAGTGTCAATATTCTTATGGCACTCGTTCAAGAATTAGGCTCAGAATTAGTGGGTGCTGCAGCAAAAGCACGCTGGACACTGCGGGCATCACAAGTCAATGTAAATCTTTGCCAGTACACCGCAGATCAACAGGTACCATCCGAAAATTTTATTGTAGAATGATCACATCCCAATGGACAAAGTGCAAAGCTTTGGAGTTGCGCAGGTTCCCTTAGTCAATCATGCGATGGACCTTAAAGCCACCAATCCACCCTTTGAACAGAACCTCCATCACTGGCCACCACCTCCTCTCCCGAACTGGTTGCCACCACCGCCTCCTCTCCCAAACTGGTTGCCACCACCGCCTCCTCTCCTGAACTGGTTGCCACCACCGCCTCCTCTCCCAAACTGGTTGCCACCACCGCCTCCTCTCCTGAACTGGTTGCCACCACTGCCTCATCTCCCGAACTGGTTGCCACCACCGCCTCCTCTCCCGAACTGGTTGCCACCACTGCTTCCTCACCACCACAGCCAACACTCCCGAAATGGTTGCCACCACTGCCCTCTCTCCCGAACTGGTTGCCACCACCGCCTCCTCCCCCGAACTGGTTGCCACCACTGCCTCCTCTCCCGAACTGGTTGACACCACCACCTCCTCCCCCGAACTGGTTGCAACCACTGCCTCCTCACCACCACAGTCTCCTCTCCCGAACTGGTTGCCACCACCACCTCCTCGCCACCACTGCCCCCTTTCCTGAATCGGTTGCCACCACCGCCTTCTCTCCCGAACCAGATCCCACCATTGCCCCCTCACCACAACCGGCTTCTCTCCCCAACTGGTTGCCACCACTGTCTTCTCTCCCGAACTAGCTGCTTCTCCATCCTTTTGCTTGTTACTCTCCAGTGCCCATAAGATTAACATGAAGGCTTACACTTCATTCCCATACACTGTATGATTTCCCTCTCACTCCGCACTCCCGTTAAATCAAACCAAACGTTTCACTTAACCAGCAACTCTGTTTATTGAATGAATGGCGTGGTTATACAAGTTTCCCAGGTACAGTTGGTTCCAGCAATCACATGGCAGTGCAACAGTTTAATTCAGTGTAGAGTTACCCCCATGAAGGCCACTTAAAGATACTGTACCCCAATGGTTGCCCCGGCCTTGTAAGTCCTGAAACCTCTGACACCCCGGGTTCAGACATTTTAGCAAAGAAATATTAATGCACACACAGAATAATTCACAGTAAACCAGATAACCAGCTAATAGAATTAACAGCAAATGGATAAGAGAAATAAGGTCATTGTTATACTCTTCATACGAAATGAATAAATGACTTGTCAGTAAAATTCCTTGAGGAGCACTAAAACAGCAAGCATTAACCGATCAAGGTCTATGGCTGCAGGTCAGAAAAGTGTAGAAGAATGACCAATGAGGAGTCAGACTATTCCTTTAACCTCCTGACACCACAGCCCCGTTAACACAAACACTTTGGGGCTCATGTACACACAGACTAGGTTGACCGCTGGCCACAGGAAAACGCGAAATGCTGCAAAATCCTGGCGGCATTTTGCGGCCGGCGGTCAAAACGTTCCTATCCTGAACGCGATTCTTCCGCATTCAGGAGAGGAAGGTTGAATCTCCTCTAATCCTGTCCCTTTTGGGGGGGAGGGGGGGACAAGGGGGTCCTTTCATTGATGCAAGTGTCTTGAATCTTCAGCTAGCTCAAATGGAGGGGCCCAAAATATTTGAGAGATAGTGACATTCAGCAGTACAATATGTGTTGTAGATATCTCCTTTTAGAGCTCTATGAGGAAGACAGAGTAAAAGTGTCTACATGCAGTGTCCTTGGGTGCAAAGAGGGTGGGCAGATGCCCGCTCACCAGTCCAAGCAATCTCAAGCTCAGGAGGGATGGTGTGAAGATCCTGCAGATGCTGTACTCAGGGACGATGCTTAACTGCACTCTCCTCGAGGCTGTAGCTCGGCTGGATCTGTGATGCAGGTGACCTTCCAGCTGCCACCCGATGACCGGACCCTGCCCCCCACACATGCTCTCCCCTGCCACCTAGGCCGCAGCGCAGCCGCGCTCTCCCCAACCATCTGGATCACTGCTCCCAGATAAAGGCAGTGGTCCCGACTCCTCCCCAACACAGGCTATTTATCACCTCTCCCAGCATTCTGTTCTCTTCCTCCAGTCAGCTGGGACTTGTAGTCCACAACAATCCGGGTTCAATGTAGATTTGAGCTCTTTGGACTACATGTCCCAAGATCCTCCACTCATCACTCACTCTGCTTTCAGGACGTGACAAGGCAGATCCCAGGCTGAGCACTAGAGGGAACAGTCTCACTGTGCCAGATGCTGTAAAGTGTCCTCTGATAACACAGGCAATTTAGCCAGCTCCTGGCTATATCAGTAAACAGCATTCCTCATTAACATATGGCAGGGTCTTTAGGGCTATGCTGTGGTGTTTCATACCTCTAGCTTGTAGCAGTTACTCACCAAAGGTAATGTAGCTCCTAATAGTACTGCTCAGAGGTCCTGTCAAGGGGTACAGTGCTCTGAAAAAGTATTCATACCTCTTGAAATTCCCCACATTTTCTCATGTTACAACCAAAATTGTAAATGTATTTTATTGGGATTTTATGTGATAGATCAACACAAAGTGGCTCATAATTGTGAAGTGGAAGGAAAATGATAAATGATACAAATAAATATGTGAAAAGTGTGGGGGGGGGGGCATTTGTATGGCGCCCCCCGGAGTCAATACTTTGTAGAACCCCCTTTCTCTACAAGTCTTTTTGGGGGTGTCTCTACCAGCTTTGCACATCTAGAGAGGGACATTTCTGCCCATTCTTCTTTGTAAAATATCTCAAGCTCTTTCAGATTGGATGGAGAGGGTCTGTGAACAGCAATTTTCAAGTCAATTTTGGGATACGGCTGTAACATAACAAAATGTGGAAAAAGTGAAGCGCTGTGAATACTTTCCGGATGTACTGTATACCCCTTCACACCGCCCCCTCCCCCACTCCCCGCTTCAGCTCTGAAAGATTTACCCCTCTTCATGACACTGCAACGCTGTACCCAAATAAAATTGATGTCCTTTTTTTCCCCCACAAATAGAGCTTTTTTTTGGTGGTATTTAATCACCTCTGTGTTTTTCTTTTACATTTTTGCGCTATGACCCCTGTCCTCTCTCCTGCCAGCGATGACCCCTGTCCTCTCTCCTGCCAGCGATGACCCCTGTCCTCTCTCCTGCCAGCGAATACCCCTGTCCTCTCTCCTGCCAGCGATGACCCCTGTCCTCTATTCCTGCCAGCACTGACCCCTGTCCTCCCTCCTGCCAGCACTGACCACTGTCTTCTCTCCTGCCAGGGATGACCCCTATCCTCTCTCCTGCCAGAAGTGACCCCTGCCCTCTCTCCTGCCAGCAGTGACCCCTATCTTCTCTACTGCCAGTGATGACCCCTATCCTCTCTCCTACCTGTGTTGACTCCTGTGCTCTTTCCTGCCAGCAATGACCCCTGTCCTCTCTCCTGCCAGCGATGACCCCTGTCCTCTATTCCTGCCAGCACTGACCCCTGTCCTCCCTCCTGCCAGCACTGACCACTGTCTTCTCTCCTGCCAGGGTTGACCCCTATCCTCTCTCCTGCCAGAAGTGACCCCTGCCCTCTCTCCTGCCAGCAGTGACCCCTATCTTCTCTACTGCCAGTGATGACCCCTATCCTCTCTCCTACCTGTGTTGACTCCTGTGCTCTTTCTTGCCAGCAATGACCCCTGTCCTCCCTCCTGCCAGCACTGACCCCTGTCTTCTCTCCTGCCAGCAGTGACCCCTGTTCTCTATTCCTGCCAGCAGGGACCTCTGTCCTCTCTCCTGCCAGCAGTGACCCCCGTCTTCTCTCCTGTCTGCAGTGACCCCTATCCTCTCTCCTGCCAGTGGTGACCCCTGTCTTCTCTCCTGTCTGCAGTGACCCCTATCCTCTCTCCTGCCAGCGGTGAACTCTGTCCTCTCTCCTGCCAGCAGTGAATTCTGTCCTCTCTCCTGCCTGTGGTGACCCCTGTCTTCTCTCCTGTCTTCAGTGACCCCTGTCCTCTCTCCTTTCTTTTGCCAGTGGTGACCCCTGTTCTCTCCTACCTGTGGTGACTTCTGTCCTCTCTCCTGCCAGCAATGACCCCTGTCCTCCCTTCTGCCAGCAGTGGCCCCTGTCTTCTCTCCTGTCTGCAGTGACCCCTGTCTTCTCCCCTGTCTGCAGTGACCCCTGTCTTCTCTCCTGTCTGCAGTGGCGCCTGTCTTCTCACCTGTCTGCAGTGGCCCCTGTCTTCTCACCTGTCTGCAGTGGCCCCTGTCTTCTCACCTGTCTGCAGTGACCCCTGTCTTCTCACCTGTCTGCAGTGGCCCCTGTCTTCTCTCCTGTCTGCAGTGACCCCTGTCTTCTCTCCTGTCTGCAGTGATCCCTGTCTTCTCTCCTGTCTGCAGTGACACCTGTCCTTTCTCCTGCCAGCAGTGACCCCTGTCTTCTCTCCTGCCAGTGGTGACACCTGTCCTCTCTCCTGCCTGCAGTAACCCCTGTCTTCTCTCCTGCCAGCAGTGACCCCTGTCTTCTCTCCTGTCTTCAGTGACCCCTGTCCTCTCTCCTGCCAGCAGTGAACTCTGTCCTCTCTCCTGACAGTGGTGACACCTGTCCTCTCTCCTGTCTGCAGTGAATTTTGTCCTCTCTCCTGCCTGTGGTGACCCCTATCCTTTCTCCTGCCTGTGGTGACCCCTGTTCTCTCCTGCCTGTGGTGACCCCTGTCCTCTCTCCTGCCAGCGATTCCCCCTGTCTTCTCTCCTGCCTGTGGTGACCCCTGTCCTCTCTACTGCCTGTGATGACTCCTGTCCTCTCTTCTGCCTGTGGGGACTCCTGTCCTCTCTCCTGCCTGTGGTGACCCCTGTCCTCCCTCCTGCCAGCACTGACCCCTGTCCTCTCTCCTGCCTGTAGTGACCCCTGTCTTCTCTCTTGCCTGTGGTGACCCCTGTCTTCTCTCCTGCCTGTTGTGACCTCTGTCCTCTCTCCTGCCAGCGGTGACCTCTGTCCTCTCTCCTGCCTGTGGTGACTCCTGTCCTCTCTCCTGCCTGTGGTGACTCCCTGTCCTCTCTCCTGCCTGTGGTGACCCCGTCTTTTCTCCTGCCTGTGGTGACCTCTGTCCTCTCTCCTGCCAGTGGTGACCTCTGTCCTCTCTCCTGCCTGTGGTGACCTCTGTCCTCTCTCCTGCCTGTGGTGACCCCTGTCCTCTCTCCTGCCTGTGGTGACCCCTGTCTTTTCTCTTGCCTGTGGTGACCTCTGTCCTCTCTCCTGCCTGTGGTGACCCCTGTCCTCTCTCCTGCCTGTGGTGACCCCTGTCTTTTCTCCTGTCTGTGGTGACCCCTGTCCTCTCTCCTGCCTGTGGTGACTCCTGTCCTCTCTCCTGCCTGTGGTGACCCCTGTCTTTTCTCCTGCCTGTGGTGACCCCTGTCCTCTCTCCTGCCTGTGGTGACTCCTTTCCTCTCTCCTGCCTGTGGTGACCCCTGTCCTCTCTCCTGCCTGTGGTGACCCCTGTCCTCTCTCCTGCCTGTGGTAACCACTGTCCTTTCTCCTGCCTCCTCTCTTCATGTCCTATAATGTGTGCTCAGCCTCCACTCTTCATGAATGTTGCCCATTAAGTAAATGTAAACACTTTCGCTTAACTTCCTCTTGCTCAGAAAACTTTTTTTTTTTGCCTAAATTAGCGGAGGAGTCACAAGACTCTAATCTGATTAAGTCTTTTCTTCCAGGCTGACCTTTCCTTGGTCACATCGGAGGAGGTGGTGCAGAATCTCTCTCTCCGGAGCCGGGGTGCTGAATATCTTTTTGAAGCTTAGAAGGAACTATAGATTTTAAGGAAAATAGATTTCATTAAAGATAGATTTTAGGAGAACACGACAAGAAAATGATAAAAAAAAAAAGTGTCAAAAATGTCCTCATGATGCAATTGGTTTTAATTTAGGATTGTGGTTATTACTTGACCATGTTTTATAGAATGAGCCTGTATGGAAGATTGGTGTTCAGCGTGGAAGCTGTTATCTGTAAATTAAATTTGGAAAAGATGTAGCACCCTCCTAGACACTGTAGACGTTCGGTAAATTTAGTTCCTTAGCTCTCCTGTAATCATTGGAGCTGCTTGTGATTGCTCTGATCTGCTCTGAGTTTCACTGGTTGTGGGTTTGATTTCTTCCCCCTGCCTTCTGGATGTTTCTGGAATGTAGTGGGCTGGGAGAGTCAAATCGAGTCTGAATATTTATGTGGTCCCTGTAAATCCCTGGGGGAGGGTGCCCAGAAGGTGGCTGAGAGGGAGCATAAATAGGTAGAGGCTTGGAGCAAGGGGGGGTCTTGTCCGGGAGGAGAAGATCCTGGCCTTCTAGGCAGTCCAGCCATGCTTCTTTTTTTGCTAATCAAGATCTCTGCTGTGCTAGCTGGTGAGGGGGACACGGTGGTGTGATGTGGTTAGCGCTTCAATCATCCCGAAACCATGGTTGATATGGCGTCAGGATGACTGAAGCACATTTCTTCTATTATTTCATTCTAATATACAATAAAATAGTTCAACTCACCATAATGCAAAATCCATTGGAGCCCTCAGCTTGTTGTCTTGCCACCAGATAGGGTGTCGCTTGCCACTATAGCCTGCCACCAGATGAAGCCTGCTACTACAGCTACAGGATCCAGCCTGTCATCAGATACAGCATGCTACTAGCCTGCCACCAGATGCAGCCTGCTTCCACAGCCACCAGATGCAGCGTTTTTACTAGCTTGCCACCAGAGCCACCAGATGCAGCCTGTCACTAGCCTGCCACCACAGCCACCAGGTGCAGTGAGTCACTGGTCTGCCACCACAGCCACCAGATGCAGTGAGTCACTGGTCTGCCACCACAGCCACCAGATGCAGCCTCTCACTAGCCTGCCACCACAGCCACCAGATGCAGTGAGTCACTTATCTGCCACCAGATGCAGCCTGTCAATGGCCTGCCATCACAGCCTCCAGATGCAGCATGCCACTAGCCTGCCACCACAGCCACCAGATACAGCATGTCACTAGCCTGCCACCACAACCACCAAATGCAGCATGTCACTAGCCTGCCACCACAGCCACCAGATGCAGCCTGTCTCTAGCCTGCCACCACAGCCATCAGAGGCAGCCTGTCACTAGCCTGCCACCACAGCCACCAGATGCAGCCTGTCACTAGCCTGCAACCACAGCCACCAGATGCAGCCTGTCACTAGCCTGCCACCACAGCCACCAGATGCCGCCTGTCACTAGCCTGCCACCACAGCCACCAGATGCAGTGAGTCACTAGTCTGCCACCACAGCCACCAGATGCAGCCTGTCACTAGCCTGCCACCACAGCCACCATATGCAGCAAGTCACAAGCCTGCTACCACACCCACCAGATGCAGTGAGTCGCTAGCCTGCCACCACAGCCACCAGATGCAGCCTGTCACTAGCCTTCCTCCACACCAACCAGATGCAGCCTGTCTCTAGCCTGCCACCACAGCCATCAGAGGCAGCCTGTCACTAGCCTGCCACCACAGCCACCAGATGCAGCCTGTCACTAGCCTGCCACCACAGCCACCAGATGCAGCCTGTCACTAGCCTGCCACCACAGCCACCAGATGCAGTGAGTCACAAGTCTGCCACCACAGCCACCAGATGCAGCCTGTCACTAGCCTGCCACCACAGCCACCATATGCAGCAAGTCACAAGCCTGCTACCACACCCACCAGATGCAGTGAGTCACTAGCCTGCCTCCACAGCCACCAGATGCAGCCTGTCACTAGCCTTCCTCCACAGCCACCAGATGCAGCCTGTCACTAGCCTGCCACCACAGCCACCAGATGCAGCCTGTCACTAGCCTGCCACCACAGCCACCAGATGCAGTGAGTCACAAGTCTGCCACCACAGCCACCAGATGCAGCCTGTCACTAGCCTGCCACCACAGCCACCATATGCAGCAAGTCACAAGCCTGCTACCACACCCACCAGATGCAGTGAGTCACTAGCCTTCCTCCACAGCAACCAGATGCAGCCTGTCCCTAGCCTGCCACCACAACCACTAGATGCAGCCTGTCACTAACCTGCCACCACAGCCACTAGATGCAGCATGTCACTAGCCTGCCACCACAGCCACTAGATGCAGCATGTCACTAGCCTGCCACCACAGCCACCAGATGCAGAGTGTCACTAGCCTGCCACCGCAACCACCAGATGCAGCCTGCACTAGCCTGCCACCACAGCCACCAGATGCAATGTGTCACTAGCCTGCCACCACAGCCACCAGATGCAACCTGCACTAGCCTGCCACCACAGCGCCAGGAGGGGCAGCTGCGCTAGCCCAATGGACTATTGCAGGGATGGGGGAGCCCTGACACCCTAACCCTAGGGGAAGGGGGGTGCAGTTTGGCATCTTTGTCCTGGGCGCTGGATGACTTTGTCCCAGCACTGCCCTAGACTAAACATTGAGCCAGAGGAGTGACTGCGACCGTGTGCCTGGCTGTTAGTGCATTCATTGGAGAAAGAACGTTGGGCTCAAACCAGCGGGCCCTTTTGGGGGTGAGCGCTACCAAGAATTGAACATTGCAGATTGAAAGGTGGAAGGCCTCTGTAATAAATCATTTTTTTAAATTCATTTTTTAAACGAACATCACAGCACCCAGAGCATATTCAGTATAGTAGGGTTATGCTGCCACCTTCAGATGATTGGAAATCCTCTCTCAGGCATAACCCCTCCCTGTTAGGCAAGGCTGCAGGTTTGTTTGTTTGCTAGTGTCTTGGCTCCGCTCAGATCTGTGCGACCTGCAATCTGTGTGCAGACTGCCCTACTCACAGAAATGGGGGGTTAGAAGTCCCAGAACCTTATTCCAAAAAAACAGATAGTCATTAGTGGGACATTAATGTGTTACTAAACCCAGGAGCCTGCATTCACTATATCTGGTCTCCCCAGGAGCCTGCATTCACTATATCTGGTCTCCCCAGGAGCCTGCATTCACTATATCTGGTCCCCCCAGGAGCCTGCATTCACTATATCTGGTCCCCCATGACTCTGCATTCACTATATCTGTCCCCCCAGGAGTCTGCATTCACTATATCTGCCCCCCCCCCCCCCCCCCCAGGAGCCTGCATTCACTATATCTGGTCTCCCCAGGAGCCTGCATTCACTATATCTGCTCTCCCCAGGACTCTGCATTCACTATATCTGCTCTCCCCAGGAGCCTGCATTCACTATATCTGGTCTCCCCGGGACTCTGCATTCACTATATCTGGCCCCCCGGAAGCCTGCATTCACTATATCTGATCTCCCCAGGAGCCTGCATTCACTATATCTGGTCTCCCCAGGAGCCTGCATTCACTATATCTGGTCTCCCCAGGAGCCTGCATTCACTATATCTGGTCCCCCAGGAGCCTGCATTCACTATATCTGGTCCCCCATGACTCTGCATTCACTATATCTGTCCCCCCAGGAGTCTGCATTCACTATATCTGCCCCCCCCAGGAGCGCCTGCATTCACTATATCTGGTCTCCCCAGGAGCCTGCATTCACTATATCTGCTCTCCCCAGGAGCCTGCATTCACTATATCTGGTCTCCCCGGGACTCTGCATTCACTATATCTGGCCCCCCGGAAGCCTGCATTCACTATATCTGATCTCCCCAGGAGCCTGCATTCACTATATCTGGTCCCCCTAGGAGACTGCATTCACTATATCTGGTCCCCCATGACTCTGCATTCACTATATCTGTCCCCCCAGGAGTCTGCATTCACTATATCTGCCCCCCAGGACTCTGCATTCACTATATCTGCTCTCCCCAGGAGCCTGCATTCACTATATCTGGTCTCCCCGGGACTCTTCATTCACTATATCTGGCCCCCCGGAAGCCTGCATTCACTATATCTGGTCTCCCCAGCAGCCTGCACTCACTATATCTGGTCTCCCCAGGAGCCTGCATTCACTATATCTGATCTCCCCAGGACTCTGCATTCACTATATCTGCTCTCCCCAGGACTCTGCATTTACTATATCTGGTCTCCCTGGGACTCTGCATTCACTATATCTGCCCCCCCCCCCCCGGAAGCCTGCATTCATTATATCTGGTCCCCCCAGGAGCCTGCATTCACTATATCTGCTCTCCCCTGGACTCTGCATTCACTATATCTGGTCTCCCCAGGAGCCTGCATTCACTATATCTGATCTCCCCAGGAGCCTGCATTCACTATATCTGATCTCCCCAGGAGCCTGCACTCACTATATCTGCTCTCCCCTGGACTCTGCATTCACTAAATCTGCTCTCCCCTGGACTCTGCATTCACTATATCTGGTCCCCCACAGTAAACAGAACATGGAATGCAATTACTTTAGTAAATATAACTGCTAAATACCTTTTCTCACCAGCAGTATATAGCAGTCCTGTGACTTCAATCAGTGTCTGGTTAAAGCTTGTAGGAGGAGTTTTCATTCTCCTCTGACAGTCCGGTGAGGCTGCAGGACCCCTGACCCTCTGCCTGGACAGTGCTGATTGGCCCTGTGCTAATCACATGCACCCTCCCAAGAAGAAAAAAACTCACTAGCCATACACACCAAACTGGGCATGGACAGAGTGCCCCCAAGGCTGGATTGGAGACAGTGGAAGAAGGGAATGATCAGAGAAGACAGGATCAAACAGCCTTTTTACACAATGCAGAGGATTAATCCCTTAGGTTCCACAGTGAGTATAACAAGCATGCTTTACTACATATACACACTGATTTTACTGTTGTGGGTTTAGTAACACTTTAAATATACCTCTGTGGATAAATACATAAAGAAATGCAAATAAAAGCCAAAATTCTTTATTAAACACAATGGGACATACACTATCCCTAAAACTTCGTACATATACAAAGAATATTAAAAACACCACTGTTAGGTGTTATACATGATGGTGGTATGGAAATATATATGTTCTACTCGTTTCGAGGAAAACACTGCTTCCTCAGGACCTTATCTGCCTTTACATGGATTCTGATACTTGTGCTCAAAAATAAACCAAATAGATATAAACATATCAGGATCAAAATTACAAATACAATCAAAAATAAAGACAAAAAAAGAAGAAGGGCAAAAACAGGGTGAGAAGTCCCCAATCCCACCGCACCAAGCCGCATGGTGCTGCCGGACCTTGCAGTTTACCAATGTACCCATTAGATACCCATTTTTGGAAGTTGATAACGGTCTTCATATTTACTACTTTTCTCAGTGGCATCCAAAATATTGATGAGCTGTGCAGTTGTTTTTCTAAAATATCAAACTCCGCTGACTACCTGCTCACCATTATGTAATGCCTGCTGCGGGGCTGCTTTGCTCCATGCAAATCCTCAGCACAATATCAGAATGGGGGGGGCAAAAAAATTCTACGTTGTCTATATTTCTGCCCAAAATGGAAAAAACATGAGTTTGCTTTTTTTCAAGATAAGAAAAATGTGTCCTCCGCAGGACCCCGGCAGTTCTATGCTGTATAGAAGAAACACCAAGCCACATGTTTCAGTGCCACCCAGGAGCCTTTGTCATAAATAACACCCATTTATGGCACGGTCCCTCAGGTGCACTTGACCAGTTACTCTATAGCCAGAGGCCAGATGATGGAACGGGAGCATCTCATGTGGGTTTTGTTAAAGGTGTGAAATCAGGATGTTGGACGGCGTCATCTTTCATGATCATTAGAGTCTTGTCTCTGCAGCGATGCCTGAATGAGGCTTCACACACGCAAGACTGAGGCCAGAAAAGCCCAAGGAAGGTGGATCCGAGCAGTGCCGGGACAAGGTCAACCAGCGCCCAGGGCGAACATGCCGGGCTGCGCCCCCCCATGACCAGTTATTTTACACACCTGATATCTATCTATCTGAGGTCAAAGTACAATGATCAGGAGCAGCGTGTACAGTGTGCAGGAGTTAGGAGAGGAAAACATACAGAGTGCAGAGGTAAGGTGTATGTACAGTAATATACAATGTACAGGAGTCAAGAGCGGTAAACTGCAGGGTACAGAGACCAGGAGTATATACACCCTAGTGCATAGCAGTACCCCTATAAATTATATCAATCTTAGTGTATGTGCTATTATCAAATATGGCCAAGTGAATTTTATATCACATGAATATGGAACCAAAATACCAGTGCAGCAAACAAAATTGTGAGGGGGCGAATCCCAGACTCCCGGTGCTGCAAGTAGAATACCAAAACATATAATGGGAACAACTCATAAATATTCAATTACATATCACATGTATGTGGGACCAAATTCCCTGTGCTGCAAAAACATGTTGTGAGGGAGTTAAGACCACACTCCTGGTACTGTAAATAAAAAATGAAATACTATAACATATAATGTGAATAACTCCCAAATATTCAAATAACTC
This sequence comes from Lithobates septentrionalis, assembly GCA_037952835.1. Lineage (NCBI taxonomy): Eukaryota > Metazoa > Chordata > Amphibia > Anura > Ranidae > Lithobates > Lithobates septentrionalis. The sequence goes on along the minus strand of JBBDGP010003150.1, from coordinate 2,725 downwards.
TAGTCAAATTCTCATGGTTAATTTTTACACAATTTGGTTTTGGAGTTACTACCAAACTCCCAGTGCTGCAAATCAGACACACAGTGCAAAGTACTATTACAGTGCACTATAAACAAACAGTCCATTAAAGAGCAAGTGCTCTTGTGCGCATTGCTGGATCGAGATGGGGCTCAAGCAAGTGGCTGACAGATTCCTCCATCCACACAAGTGGGGTGGGCGTGGGAATACCCCCTCACTGGGACATTGTATTCTGACAGCAGGGACTCTCCCCTATCAGAATACACTGATCAGTACTGCAAACAGCTAATTGAACAAGGATTTCCACCAGAAGTGGATATAACAATCGGTTTCTGTCTAACAGAGAGGGTTACACACCGATCAAAAATTCAGCCCCTGCTGAATTATGAACTGTGTACTCAGTTTTACCTTGTCCTTTGCTTCAGCAGGCTCTCTGCAGTTCTGTTACTGGTTCCCTGCAGCTCCTGTGTCAGGAGTGACAGTGGTCACACTCCAGCCTCCACTTTGGACTATACAGGGTTAATCTTCCTCTATATGTGATAGGGAGGAGGAGAGCACTGGAGCTGGCTGAAGCATAGATTCACATGTAAAAAAAAAAGACTATACAGTACCCACTTTCTCCCCCCTCCCCCACACTGCAAAAGTGGACTTTCTTGAAGTTGGGCTGGGACAAGAAATCACATCCTTTGCTTTGTAATGCTTATATTCTTGAACAGGTTAGGAATTAGTGTGACATTTCAGGTGCTACATAGATGTAATCCACATACACATTATATCTTTCATCTTTCATATCTATCATTCTTTTTAGAAGATATTATGTGGATTACATCTATGTAGCACCTGAAATGTCACACTAATTCCTAACCTGTTCAAGAATTTTACTTTTACTTTCACTTTCAATAAACCTGCACTGAAAAGTACAGGGCACGTTTATAATCACAGTGTGGAATGCAGAGCAGTCAGCACTCACAGTAGAAGAGGATCCAGTCTGTCATCCGTGATTTACACATCTTCACTCTGCTCTGGAGGAGCGCTCTGCTGTGTGCTGGGCGGGAACCGAAGATCGATGCTGCAATGTGAGGTTCTCTTCCTGCTCTGCCCACATGCACTTTCACTGGGACTGTACCAGCTCCGATCCAGGGGGGGAGACTCATAGGAACTCAAGAAGGGAGCTTGGAAAAGGGTGCATTTGCTGCCGCAGAGCAGTGAGCAGGAGCGCATAATCCTTCATTTAGGCAGGCAACAGGGGCATACAAGTTTTACAGCTACATTTTGTGGACATATTTTTCTGCTCACAACCTAGCGCCCCCTCCCACATTGCGCCCAGGGCAGAAGCCCCGCCTGCCCACCCCTTGTACCGGCCCTGGATCCGAGGCATCGCGATCAGTGGTGGAGAAAAGAAGAGGACCTTCTTATTTCACCAGCATCATGTCACATTCGACCGTTCTAGTGCAGGATATAAGCTGTAATTGCTTAAAAAATGTTAGCTGGAGATCAGCTTCAATTTGTTGGTCAAATCTATCTAAAATTATCCAAAATTAGTGTATCTAAATCTGCTAGTCTAGCCAGTGCTGCTGTCCAAGAGTGGCCCCACTGCCCTTTCTTTCCAGAGTGGGGACACCATAAAGCCAGCTATAGATTAAATGAATCTCATCCGGTTCAGCAGAGAGCAGCCAAGATTCGATTCATCTATGGGTAGGCTGGTTATACTGAAGTTGGTGCATTAATTGACTTCACTATAACCAGTCAGCCTTTTTTACCTCTTTTTTGATCACTGCCAGAAGCTGTAGCCCCCAGCACTGAGGACTGTGTTCTGCCAGAAGAGAAAACAATAGCTCTGCAGGAGGGAATCCCTCATTAACATTGGCTGTGTTGATGGGGGAATCAAGCAATTTCCTTTCCTTCCACCTATGGTGGAAGGAAAGAAAATTGTATCAACTATATGGGTTGCTTATGTCAGGAAGTTTGTTACTGTTAGGATCGCAAATAAAGGAAAAAAGCCTCAAAAAAAGAAAACGAATGCAGCAGCAACATCTAAAGATTGGTATGCTTGTGGGCAGGGGTCAGTTTTTTTTGCCTGTTAGTCCTGCCCCTGGGAGTGTCATGGGGAGAGTTGACCCCATTATACTGTATATAGTCTACTACAATTAAAGTGTGCTAGATGTATGAAAGTGGGTCTCTTCTGGAGGCTTTGTAGACCTGCAAAGAACCAGATACTTGCCCCTCTAGGGTAGACTTTGGCACGGCTGAAAGGGGCTTGATTGGATTAGCCATCTGTGGAAGGAATGGAGATGGAAAGACTGGGCTGCATTCCCTGGGTTCCACAAGGTTTTGGCAAGAACAGGAAAAATGTTGATTATATATTGTGTTAACATGTTGATTCACTTCAGTTCAAGTGAAGCATCTAAAAAATCTGTATGTACTGAACAAGCCTATGGTAAGGAAAATGTGGAAACCTAAGATGGTGGAGTTCCTCCATAATGAAGGAATGGGTACCCTATCTCAATCCTGTGCAGATGGTTGTTGGGAGGAGCCCTTGGGAACCTAATATCATAGAGTTCCCTCATAATGGAGGGATGGGAACCCTATCTTAGTCCTGTGCAGATGGTTGCTGGGGAGGAGCCCCTGGGAACCTAAGATGGTGAAGTTGCTCCATAATGAAGGGATGGGACCCCTATCCATGTCTTGTGCTGGTGGGTGCTATGAG
>JBBDGP010003149.1:0-203753 GCA_037952835.1 Lithobates septentrionalis | reverse complement strand
TGTGATTAGGGGGGTAAACATGTGATTGGGGGTGTGCATGTCACTAGGGGGGTGTGCATGTCACTAGGGGGTGTGCATGTGATTAGGGGGGTAAACATGTGATTGGGGGTGTGCATGTCACTAGGGGGTGTGCATGTGATTAGGGGGGTGTGCATGTGATTAGGGGGGTAAACATGTGATTGGGGGTGTGCATGTCACTAGGGGGGTGAACATGTAATTGGGGGTGTGCATGTCACTAGGGGGTGTGCATGTCACTAGGGGGGTGTGCATGTGATTAGGGGGGTGAACATGTGATTGGGGGGTGTGCATGTCACTAGGGGGGTGTGCATGTGATTAGGGGGTGAACATGTGATTAGGGGGGTGAACATGTGATTGGGGGGTGAACATGTGATTAGGGGGAGTGAACATGTGATTGGGGGGTGTGCATGTCACTAGGGGAAGTGAACATGTGATTGGGGGTGTGCATGTGACTGGGGGGGTACATGCGACTGGGGGGTGTGTGCATGTGACGGGGGGGTACATGCGAGTAGGGAGGTACATGCAACTTGGGGGGTGTGCATGTGACTAGGGGGGTACATGCGACTGGGGGTGTGTGTGCATGTGACTGGGGGTGTGTGTTCATGTCACCAGGGGGTGTGTGCATGTCACCAGGGGGGGCGTGAATGTGACTGGGGGAGTGTGAGCATGTGACTGGGGGGGTACATGCGACTGGGGGTGTGTGTGTGCATGACACCGGGGGATGTGTGCATGTGACTGGGGGGTGTGCATGTCACCGAGGGGTGTGTGAATGTGACTGGGGGGTGTGTGAATGTGACTAGGGGTGTGTGTGCATGTGACTAGGGGGGTGTGCATGCGATGGGGGGTGTGTATGTGACTGGGGGGGTGTGCATGTCACCGGGGGGGTGTGTGAATGTGACTGGGTGTGTGTGCATGTGACTAGGGGGTGTGCATGCGATGGGGGGTGCGTATGTGACTGGGGGGGGGGGGTACATGCGGCTGGTGGTGTGTGCATGTGACTGGGGGTGTGTGTGCATGTGACTGGGGGTGTGTGTGCATGTGACTAGGGGGGTGTGTACATGTAACTAGGGGGGTGTGCATGCGATGGGGGGTGCGTATGTGACTGAGGGGGGTGTGTGCATGTGACTGAGGGGGGTGTGTGCATGTGACTGGGGGAGGGTGTGTGTGTGCTAGGGTTGCCACCTCATCCCTTTAAACCTGAACACATTTGAATTACACAGGTTCTGAGGCTAATTTAATGCAGATGAGGCACCAAGTGAGTTTAATTACCACCTTAATCAGCCACAGAACCTGTGTAATTAATATGTGTTTGGGTTTAAAGGGATGAGGTGGCAACCCTAGTGTGTGCATGGGACTAGGGGGGTGTGTGCATGTGACTGGGGGGGGTGCATGCGATGGGGGGTGCGTATGTGACTGGGGGGGGTGTGTGCATGTGACTGGGGGGTGTGTGCATGTGACTGGGGGGGTGTGCATGTCACTGGGGGGGTGTGCATGTCACTGGGGGGTGTGTGAATGTGACTGGGTGGTGTGCATGTGACTAGGGGGGTGCGTATGTGACGGGGGGGTGCGCATGTGACTGGGGGGGTGTGCATGTGACTGGGGGGGTGTGCATGTGACTGGGGGGGTGTGCATGTGACTAGGGGGGTGTGTGAATGTGACTAGGGGGGTGTGCATGTGACTAGGGGGGTGTGTGAATGTGACTAGGGGGGTGTGCATGCAATGGGGGGTGTACATGCGACTGGTGGTGTGCGTATGTGACTGGGGGGTACATGAGACTGCGGGTGTGTGCATGTGACTGGGGGGTGTATGCGACGGGGTGTGCATATGCGACGGGGTGTTGAGCATGCAACGGGGGTGTGAATGTGACTAGAGGGGTGTGCATGCGACGGGGGGGTACATGTCACTGGGGTTTACAGTCAGGTCTGCTCAGCCCTCTGCCAGTGTCCCAGTGTGCCTGCCTGTGATTGACAACCTGGGTCCCCCTGACCTGACTCCACCCACCCTCAGCCATGGTGGGCAAGGTGCTCTTCATTCTGTGTTGGCACTGCTCATGATCGGCTTCTCTGCAGCTATCTCCCACCAGGAGCTCTTCCACTATGAGGAGTCCGAGGGAACCTACTGCTGCCCAACAGGGATGATGAGACCTCCGAGGTGGTGAAATTTTCGCACAGCCCCTCCTCTTCTATGAGGCCGAGTTCAAGAAGCTCTATGTGAGTACAGCACCGAGAGAGACAGAGCACTGACACCATCACTGAGAGAGACAGAGCACTGAGAGAGACAGAGCACTGACACCATCACTGAGAGAGACAGAGCACTGACACCATCACTGAGAGAGACAGAGAGCTGACACCATCACCGAGAGACAGAGCACTGACACCATCACCGAGAGAGACAGAGAGCTGACACCATCACCGAGAGAGACAGAGAGCTGACACCATCACCGAGAGACAGAGCACTGACACCAGCACTGAGAGAGACAGAGCACTGACACCAGCACTGAGAGAGACAGAGCACTGACACCAGCACTGAGAGAGACAGAGCACTGACACCAGCACTGAGAGAGACAGCACTGACACCAGCACTGAGAGAGACAGAGCACTGACACCAGCACTGAGAGAGACAGAGCGCTGACACCATCACCGAGAGACAGAGCGCTGACACCATCACCGAGAGACAGAGCGCTGACACCATCACCGAGAGACAGAGCACTGACACCATCACCGAGAGACAGAGCACTGACACCATCACCGAGAGACAGAGCACTGACACCATCACCGAGAGACAAAGCACTGACACCAGCATTGAGAGAGACAGAGCACTGACACCAGCATTGAGAGAGACAGAGCACTGACACCAGCATTGAGAGAGACAGCACTGACACCAGCATTGAGAGAGACAGAGCACTGACACCAGCACCGAAAGAGACAGAGCACGGACACCAGCACCGAGAGAGACAGAGCACTGACACCAGCACCGAGAGAGACAGAGCACGGACACCAGCACCGAGAGAGACAGAGCACGGACACCAGCACCGAGAGAGACAGAGCACGGACACCAGCACCGAGAGAGACAGAGCACTGACACCAGCACCGAGAGAGACAGAGCACTGACACCAGCACCGAGAGAGACAGAGCACTGACACCAGCACCGAGAGAGACAGCACTGACACCAGCACCGAGAGAGACAGAGCACTGACACCAGCACCGAGAGAGACAGAGCACTGACACCAGCACCGAGAGAGACAGAGCACTGACACCAGCACCGAGAGAGACAGAGCACTGACACCAGCACCGAGATAGAGCACACTGCACTGAGATGGAGTGCCCCGACACCAGTACTGAGAGCATGCCAGCACTGACACCAGTACTCTTAATGCAATTCAATTTTATTGCTTGAATTATTTTTTCCCTTATGGACGTGAGTGGGGCCTCATGTCTAAGTTATGCCTAAGGCCTCACAAAGCCTAGAGCCGCCTCTGCACACCAACTACTGTCTGGAGATCCTTGAGCCAAGATATGATGGTCCATTCCAAGTTTTGCTGACCACAGCCACCTCAGTCAAGTTGGCCAGGAAGAACACCTAAATGCACGCTTACCACTGCAGGAGAGCGTGTTTTCGGAAGCTGCATATCCTTTTTCTGTTTGATCTGGGGGGGGGGGGGGGGGGGGAGAGGAGGTGGCCATCACAAAAATGATAACATAATTACGTTTTGGTATAACTCTTCAGGTACACATCTGACCACCTTTACTTTAGATTACTGTGACATAGTACCTTGTCCGTTTGACCCTTTATGGTGATGCCATTGGTACAGTGATATCCCTGATGGTAAGGATATATATATGTATGCAGCACAGACAGTTACTGGGGACAGAGTTGTGGTTCCAGTGGGGGCCAGTGGGTTGGAACACAGGGCAAGACTGGGCAACCACAGAGTGCATTAGACAAAAAAAAGATGAAAATAGAAAGCCCCCATATCCTAACCGAAGATACACCTGTGATACATACACTGACCCAGCACACAGTCAGAGGAGGAAGCGAGTAGCTCTCTCCAGAAGCTTTGACCCTCATGTATACATAGATGACATAGGGGTTACAAGGGGGGACCCTGATGAGTTTAAAGCCAGGGACCAGGTAAAAGCTGGTTTTGAGTCTTTGATCCCCATAACAACTGTCAACAAGAATGTAGATTGGATTAACTACACATACTATAGCCAACAGAGATTTGTAAATTACACTAAAGATGCCCTCCAGGGAATTGCTGACCAGTTAGCCCCCACTTCCTACATGACATTCCAGGACCGGATGGCCTTAGACATGGTGCTAGCTGGGAAAGGAGGTGTTTTGTAAAATCATAGGAAATAAAACGGAAACCTGCTGCACCTACATTCCTGATAATACTGGCCCAAATAGTAAGGTTACTTTAGCTATAAAGAAATTAGAAGATCTGTCATTGGAGTTGAAGAAGAACTCAGGTATCACAGACCTATGGGATCAATACTTTAGCTGGATGAGTGGGTGGCAAAAGGTTAACATTATTTTTCAAAGCATTTCCTTTCAAAACCACACATAAATATATAAACATATACAAAACATGACTGGTGTATAGCTGATTTTCATGTGCTCCCCTTAACCAAAACCCATTCCACTACTTGCCTTACCTTACTTATTAAAATGATCACCACACACCTTCTGGATTTAATGGCCATTCGGCCCCTTTATTAACAAATAACAATTTTTATAAAAATAAACTCAATTTAAATACATATAACCATATATATAAATATATATATATAAAACAGAACTATATATATATATATATATATATATATATATATATATATTATATATATATATATATATATATATATATATATATATATATATATACACACCGTATTTATCGGCGTATAACACACACTTTTTTCCCCTTAAAATCAGGGGAAAGTCGCAGGTGCGTGTTATACGCCGATCCCCTGCAATCCCGAGCTGTCACAACTTCAAAATCGCTGACCGCGATTTGAAAATGGCGCCGCCGGCGCCGAAATACACAGAGCCGGTCCTCGGCTTTTTCCGGCGGTTCTCGTTCACTTTCGGCTCCACTCGTAGTCGGCTAGGTTCGGATAGCTCCGCTCGGGGCTACGAGTGGAGCCGAAAGTGAACGAGAGCCGCCGGAAAGAGCCGAGGACCGGCTCTGTGTATTTCGGCGCCGGCGGCGCCATTTTCAAATCGCGGTCGGCGATTTTGAAGCCCAGGATGGCAGAGACAGGGGATCGAAGGCTGCACTGGGGCAAGGCTGCACTGGGGCAAGGCTGCACTGGGGAAGGCTGCACTGGGGAAGGCTGCACTGGGGAAGGCTGCACTGACAAGGCTGCACTGGGGAAGGCTGCACTGACAAGGCTGCACTGACATGGCTGCACTGACAAGGCTGCACTGACATGGCTGCACTGAGAAGGCTGCACTGAGAAGGCTGCACTGACATGGCTGCACTGATAAGGCTGCACTGGGGAAGGCTGCACTGACATGGCTGCACTGGGGCAAGGCTGCACTGAGAAGGCTGCAATGATGGGCATTTAAATGTAAGTTTTTTTCCCTTCGACTTCCCTCCTAAAAGTTTTCTTTTCCTTAAAATTCCCTCCTAAATTGGGGTGCGTGTTATAGGCCGGTGCGTGTTATACGCCGATAAATACGGTATATATATATATATATATATATATATATATATATATATATATATATATATATATATATATAAAACACTTATATTATACCCCAACTTTTTTAAACTCATGCTCTGTCTGAGGTTCGTGAAGGAAGGTATATCTACCGCATCGGCTGCACCACCACCACCACAGTATCCTTGGCCCCTAGCCGTGATCCCACTAGCACAGGGACGAACCATTGCCACCTTCATACCTCTGCAGCCCGATGACCGGTAGCCCAATATTTCCAGCTAGGGAGGGTACCATACCGACATAGGTCCAACCCTCCCTACACCATATCCTGTTTACCTTCCACCATTCCAACCTACACGAACCAGAGACCCATGCCCAATGACCCAAATACACACATCTTACATTTCAAGCAACCAAACAACAGAAAGGGTGGGTGGGAAAAAAACCTTACCTATACCTCTCATTGTTCACCACACAATCAGGACACCGTTTCCTTCCTTGGCTCTGGTTGAATGACACATACATATGTCTAACCAGCCATTGGTCCACATCCGAGGGGACTTTTGTTGTGTATTAGCACTTGCACTTTACCTACAAGGACCTAGTCTACCCACTCATGTAGCCAATCCAGCTCTGGAATTCCAGTGAAATTGTATAGACCCGGGTCTCTAGTGACTTTAATTGATGAGTGTGAGTGCATGAATGCATGAGATATATGTGTAATGTCTGTTGTGGCCACCAGCACACAATAGGACTTTTATCTGCCCTATTTTTTAAATACACATGGTTGTTGGATTATGTTTCTACATATTGTGACACAATAAAGTTTTTGTAGGTTCAACTGTTTGTTCTTGAGCGGACCATCTTTTTTTGGGGGGATCTCCTCTTGACCCCTTCCTTCCCTTTCTTATATATGCTTTATGGTCCATTGAACAACCGTTTGACAGCTAGTCAGCTACATACCACTGAGTTATATGATTCATGATACGGGTGACATGAGAGGCATATTAATCTGATTAATTACCACAGTGGGAGGGAATTCCCCTCCCCCCGTTTGTCACCCTAGAACCTACTATTGGATGACTTTAAGGTGTCCTTCCCCCCTTTCTTTTCATATGCATCATTGTAGGATTTGACTTCCTTTCTGGACCCTTAGTCTCCGTGTCAGGTAGTAACGGCATCCACCCCATGGTTTTTAATAGCACACCCAAGTGCATATGTTTAAGATTAGACTCTATAACCATGTTTTTAACATATCTATACTGGCTTGTTGAGCAACTGCTTTAAATCCTGTGATTGAATCCTTGTTCCCTCCTTTCCTTCCCCCCCCCCCTCCCCCCGGCCCCCCTCCCTGTTCCCCCCCCCTTTTTCCTCCTTCCCCTTTCCCCCCCCCCTTTTTCCCCCCCTTGCCCCCCCCTCCCCCCCCCCTTTTCCCTCTGCCCTTCCTGACCCTCTTTCCTTTCCTGGTCTCCCTCCTCCTCCCCTTCCCGGGAACAATGGCGTATGTACTGGCGGATGAGATTGACTTAGAGATACAGTCTGCGTTTTCTAGTGAAACTCCAGCTGCATCCAACCATGATGAGACTCTTAAAAAACTGTTTAGGAATCATAAAAAATTAACTATAAAATTCCTTAATAGGAAATGGGACATTTCCTCATTGAAGTCCCACATTGAACATAAAGTTATTCCTAGAGGGCTGAGGGAAAGAGTAGTACCTGCTGCTCATTTACATACACCGAGGTTCCTGGAAATATGGAAACAAAGTTGTCTCGATCGTGGACTAGCAGTTCTGCACATGATTATCAATGAAGAACAAATACAATTGGATGACCTCAAAAAAGAGATCGATATCAGTGCACAGCTGCTAGAGCCATATAAAAATGATCAGGATTTCAACAAATACAATGACTCGCTCAAGAAGGAGGTTGAAAAGACACAAAAAACCCTTAAAATCACTAAACAAGAGAAATTTAAGCAAAACCTTTTAGATTGGGAGAAAGGAGATATTTTTGACCCCACAGTACCTCGAGGGAGGAGTAGATCACGCAAGGGCAGGAGAAATCGATCAGGTACATCTAGACCTAGATATACATCTACTGACAGTGACCCTGAACAACCAGAGAAAACCGTGGCTTTTTTAGATCAGGAAGGGGACACCATCCCCAGGACAGGCACCCAACCAACCACATCCATGACCAAGACCCAGGCTCAAACCAACAGAGGAAACCGGGGAAAGGGAAAGGAAGGAAGGGAAAATCAAAGGGAACTCAGGTCAGGGCCACGCAAGCTTTAATTAGCGAAGTAAATCAATCTAGTGACCACTCAGAACAAATGCAATCTGATCTGAAGGTTGTTAACCTATCAGATTTCCCCCTAAATCACCACCACATTTCACTGCTGCAAAAAGGCCTAACATTCTCCCCCACTACAACGATGAGCGAATTTGAGGTCTTCAAAGATATCAATTTGTTCTTGAGGAAATTAATTTTTAGGTACTGGCATGCAAAGAGGGACACCCAAGATATAGACACGGACCAACTAGACAAACAAGAGCGCGACTCTCTCGAAGCCCTAATAGCCCTCCTTGATGAAAATCAACAGTGGAACTCAGAAGGGGAAGCCACCCAAGTGTCGCCTAGCTGCCCCCGCCCATCCCAACTGACGATTAAATCCCAAAAAATGCCCCCCCTGTCCAAACATAGACATATCCAGCTCTTTTTGGAACAAGTAAAAAGGGACCTTATGGGGGTCAATTGGGAATATAAAGGATATGACAATCTTAGCCGGGAAGAGAGAAGGGCCCTACGGGAATTAGAAAATGCAAAGGATATTGTTATTAAAGCAAGCGATAAGGGAGGCAACACGGTCCTTATGTCACATACTCTATATGAGGAGCAAACCATGCGCCTTCTCCGTGATGGATCTACATATCTACGTCTACACCAGAACCCTTTTCCCCAAATGATATCAGACTTAAACTTTAAACTTGAACTAGCCCTTGAAGCAGGTCTAATTACCAAAAGGGAACTCGAATACCTCAGAGTCAGTGAATTCAACATCCCTACCCTATACACAATTCCTAAACTACATAAGTCCATTACCGACCCCCCGGGGAGACCAATTGTATCAGCTGTAAAGGGTCCCCTCGAGAGGGTCGGTAAGTATGTGGACGCACTGATTAAAGAACTTGTACATGAACTACCATCATATGTTCAGGACACACGGGATGTTTTGGGGCACCTGGAAGACATATCGATACCCAAAGGCATGTTACTGGTCGGAATTGACGTGGAGTCGTTATACACGTCAATTCCGCACAGATGGGGACTAGCAGCGACACAATTCTTTTTGGAAAATAAATTTCCGTCATTAGCAGGCCAAAATGAATTTATCATTGAACTATTGCAATTTATGTTAGAAAACAACTATTTCCAATTTCTTGGGATATACTACAAACAAATTAGGGGCACATCGATGGGTGCCCCATTGGCCCCATCATATGCATGCCTGCACCTTGGCTTTTGGGAGTCTGAGTGTGTGTACCCCTCGTCGATGTACCTCAGCCACTGTCGTTTGTGGCTGAGGTACATCGATGACGTGATCATGATTTGGGACGGCCTGCCATCTGAATTGACACAATTCATTAATGAACTTAATGACAACGACCATAATATTAGGTTAACATATACGTATGACACCAATGAATTGTCATTTCTGGACCTTACGGTGTTTGTCAGGGATGATAAGTTACATACAAAAACCTTTCGAAAAGACACAGCGGCAAACACTTTACTGCTAGCGTCCAGCCACCATCCCGCATCTCTGAAACGGGGTATCCCCGTGGGACAGTTCCTCCGCGCAAGAAGGAACTGTTCAGAGGAGGGGGATTTCCACAGGGAAATGTATGACCTACATGGGAGGTTTCGTGATAGGGGTTACTCGCATACGGACATCAGACGTGCTAGAAAAAGAGCACTACAGACAAATAGATCGTCTTTGTTGGTGAACTCTACTAAAGAAAAAGCAAAAACCTCAAGCCACCCTCCCCTTAGAATCATTACCAAATTTGGTACCCAGTGGGACCAAATCAAAGAAATTCTGGGCCGACATTGGCACATTTTATCTGAGGCCCCCATTTTGGGAAAGCTTGTCAGCAAAAAACCTCTGCTCACTGCCCGTAGAGCTACAAATTTAAGGGATCGCTTGGTACACTCAGAGTACACCCGCCCTAAAAAACGCAGCTGGCTTACTGACCTTCCACCCCTTAGGGGTATGTACAGTTGCGGTAGATGCCATATATGTAGGCACGTGGATAGGACGGATGTGTTCGCCAGTTCTGACAATAAAAGACAATTTAGAATCAATAATTTTATCAACTGTACAACCACGCGGGTAGTCTATATGTTGACCTGCCCGTGTGGCCTTATTTATGTTGGCAAGACCAAAAGAGAGCTAAAAGTCAGAACTGGCGAACACATCCAAAGTATTATCAACAAGGATGATGACCGGCCACTGTCATTGCACTTTCTTGATAAACATGAAGGTAAACCGGATGGCCTTAGGGTTAAGGGTATATACAAGTTTAATTTGCCCCATAGACGTGGAGATTTTGATAAGATCTTATGCCAGAAGGAGAAGATGTGGATCTTCTATTTAAACAGCATGCAGCCTTTTGGATTGAACAATGAATTTAATTTATCTCCATTTTTGGAACAATGACTTAAATATTTACAATCTAAATGTTCCCATCCGAAAATTGATTGGTTCTAACCGAGGATCCACATCTTCTCCTGCCCATAACGGGCAGGTTTTAAAGAAAATTGACTGTGTGTAGTGTTGCTCACGACCATGTCTCTGCTCTCTACACGAATATCAGTGAGTGACATGTGAGACGTAACCTATGCGAGACAGTGGCCCATGACCTCATTCCATCCCAGCTTGCCTCGATCATTTGGCTACCAACCAACTGATTGAATTGAAGCCGCACTGCCCCCAGATTATGAAATTTTCATATTTTAAATTATAATCTGTACAACAGATTATTCTGTTGTTCCATGTGCGGGTAATACCAGTGTAATGCCTATATGTAACTACATATCCGGACTATCCGGAATCACTTTGTACTAAGTTGTCTCATGCGACTTCACAGGCAATCTCACTGGTAACAATGATTTTATCCCGTGTGTGGATGACAATACATGGGACGTAAGCTGCCATTTAATCTGGCCAAAGCGATGGTTGGTTGCATATATTCATACTCATTATTTTCATTCCGTGTGTGTATGCCATGCAATTTTCTATCAACTATTGGGACATCTCTGTTTATTGTCAGGATGTTGATATGTGTTGCAATTTAATTCGGAACAATAGACTGTTCCCTCTTGCTTCCATATATCACTATTTTGACTATCTTATTATTATTATTATTATTTAGTATATGGTTATATATGCACGGTTTGTTTTTGGAAATGCAGCATTCCTCAATTGGCTTTTATGTATTGATAGCAGTTGCTTGACAAGCCTTTTTCCGTTATTTCATGATGGTAAGAGATGCAATATTCAAATCTGACCACATACACAAGTCAATCAGATTGAATCTTTATGTATCCACTACCCTCAATGGTTTTGTCTAAATAGATGTATGTATGGGTGTGATTGGCACATTTTTGGTGATTGCAATTATGGTCAAACTATGGTATTCAGGTGTTAATTATGAAGACAGGAAATTGAACACTAGCCTTCTGGCTATTTAAACATCCAGCTACTGATACCACATTAGCTCTGAAGAAGCTTGGCAACAAGCGAAAGCGCTCAGCATTTGACCCATGTGCAGGTGGCACACAGACTCTCACACTCTAACTACAATATCCTTCCAAATTGGATGTGAACATCCCTAACGATCCTGATCGGATCAATCAAGATTTGGGATATCAGGTGAAACCTCTGCGGTGAACACGGACGCCGAGCGCCTCTCCGGATCGTTTATATCATTGGATATGAGACACTAACAAGCTTGACCCTTGTGACTCACCTTACCTTCTGCCGGAGGATACCCGGAAGTAACCCGCTCATGCCCACAACAAGCTAATACCGCATGAACGTGTTTTCAAATCCACACGAACGCGGCCATCAGCAACTCCTTTGGGCTCTACTCCTTCTTCATTGAAGACGTCAGACGGTGAGCTAAAATGTACCCTCACATTCATGAGGCATTTTGTTTATGGCCATTTTCCGTCCACCCTTAAAAGCCCTCTTTGTGAGGTTGCTTGAGTTGCAATTGTTCACCACACAATCAGGACACCGTTTCCTTCCTTGGCTCTGGTTGAATGACACATACATAAGTCTAACCAGCCATTGGTCCACATCCGAGGGGACTTTTGTTGTGTATTAGCACTTGCACTTTACCTACAAGGACCTAGTCTACCCACTCATGTAGCCAATCCAGCTCTGGAATTCCAGTGAAATTGTATAGACCCGGGTCTCTAGTGACTTTAATTGATGAGTGTGAGTGCATGAATGCATGAGATATATGTGTAATGTCTGTGGTGGCCACCAGCACACAATAGGACTTTTATCTGCCCTATTTTTTAAATGCACATGGTTGTTGGATTATGTTTCTACATATTGTGACACAATAAAGTTTTTGTAGGTTCAACTGTTTGTTCTTGAGCGGACCATCTTTTTTTGGGGGGATCTCCTCTTGACCCCTTCCTTCCCTTTCTTATATATGCTTTATGGTCCATTGAACAACCGTTTGACAGCTAGTCAGCTACATACCACTGAGTTATATGATTCATGATACGGGTGACATGAGAGGCATATTAATCTGATTAATTACCACAGTGGGAGGGAATTCCCCTCCCCCCGTTTGTCACCCTAGAACCTACTATTGGATGACTTTAAGGTGTCCTTCCCCCCCTTTCTTTTCTATACCTCTCACTGCCTCTGCTGCCCCACGAATGACTAACCCCTCCCCTCTGCAGGGTCAAAATTAACTTTACACTCCTCCCCCTGACCAGTCCAAAAACTCCCCTTCCCCTTTCTCCTGAACACTTCCAATGTCAACATCCTGTGCACCCACTATGTGAAGGAATGTGATGCAGATAATAATAATAATAATAATCTGAAAATGTCTATTTTCTTATGTGCATACATATTTTTCTCCTTACTCATTATATAAGTATACAGGTTTGCTCTGTTCCTATATTTTCTCAAGATGGCGGGTACCCCCTACATCCCACACATCAGAAGAACGCGGAACTGAAGATAAAACCAAGGACAGCCAAACCTCGTTATGAAGATTCTCCATCTTCTTTTCTATCTTAACCAATGAGATGTACCTATTAGACTAACATAGCAATGACGTATTTTTGTGTATAAAACATTAGCACCGCCTTGAATAAATTAGAAGTGTAAAAAGTAACGGTGCTGAGCGTGTCTCAGAGTGTTTACTTTTATATGCATGCATAGCCACACTTTCCAATTAGAGACAGCAGCAGATAACCTTGGGCTCGATTGGAGCTCTTAATCATATCTTTAACAACTACAGCTGTCCCCAGTTATGTTCGATCTCCACCTAAAGTTCCCTTTTCATTCCGGCTTGTTCTTGACTGGTGTATAGCTGATTTTCGTGTGCTCCCCTTAACCAAAACCCATTCCACTACTTGCCTTACCTTACTTATTAAAATGATCACCACACACCTTCTGGATTAAATGGCCATCCGACCCCTTTATTAATGTAGCACTGGTAGATTTGCGATCTACCGTATGTTAGGTAAATTTAGTAATTTGTTCGTTAGGAAGGTTAGGTTTGCCTCTGTTCCAGCTTGGCTGACGTTGCGTGTGTTTCCATACTGACCGGTGGGTGTCGCTGTTACCACTGGTTAGTGTTGGAAAGGCAACGTGTCGAAGCGCATGGATGCTCTTCTGTCCCGGAGACAACTCGGTGGAGGTGGTCCTCCGAGTTGCATTCTGGGCGAGGGTATATATGGGACAGACGCCATTTTTTGGGGTTTCATTTTACAGCCACCTGCTGGCCCTCCTGGCCGACAGGTATGCGTTAGAGAGCTACCCCGTTGTCCTCCGTTCCGGAGGCCCACGTTGCTGAGGCACAGGGGTGGGCCTAGAAGCTTGTCTGGGGCCTACCAGACAGCTTCCTGAGCTGTCTATCCTGAGTGAAGAAGCTGGACAACCGGGGAGATCCCAGGGGAGGACCCGTCATGGAAGGATCATGCAGCGTGCTGGTCTGGAGAGGGGCCTGGTGACTGGGTTGGAGTACGTATCCTGAAATAACTATACAGCATAGTGTAGCCGGGTTGGCTTAAAGTTTTCAGGCACTGTGACCGACGTTCATTGCAGAAAACCAATACATCCTGTGGCAGAGGATCGTACGGGTTTACCCCTAACAAGTCTGTGGCAGAGACTGCTGCATACTGGCTGCTAGGCAAGTGAGAGAGGCCTATCCAGGCGAGCAGGAGTGTGTCCCACGAGGGGAGCGCATTCTATAATAATTTCCAAATCCTATCAGGACATTTGTCAAGAATCCTACAAGAAAATATTTGAGTTTCTTCTGCAGTTTCCTTTCCGCCTCTTTCCGCTACTTCCTTTGTCAAGTTGTTAAATAAAGCATTGAAAACGTACTCAAGTGTTGATGCGTGTATCGTCCAGAGGTAAACTCAACGGAACCCTAGACCCGGTGCCGGTGAAACAGAGGGAAGGAGAGTGAAGGTAACAAGCCCGCTTAAACCAGCAGCTCCACCGAGAGTTATTGCTACATTAACAAATAACAATTTTTTCAGCTGCACCACCACCACCACCACAGTATCCTTGGCCCCTAGCCATGATCCCACTAGCACAGGGATGAACCATTGCCACCATAGGCGTGCACACGGGGTGTGCCGGGTGTGCCTGGGCACACCCTAATCACCCCCTGCCAACCAGAACTCTTTTCTGCTCTGCTCTGCCAATGCACACTCACTGGCAGTGACAGAGTTACGAGTGAGACTATTTTGGTAATTATACTCCACTCCAAGACTGATCCATGAGAAGAATTACAGCAGCGGAGTAAGCGGGCAGCCGGCTTCATTTTCCGATGCTGCCTCTATAGTTTCGGCAGGAGATCACTTACTGTAGGCGGCGTAGTGATACAGCTGCACTCCGCCTGCCATCCTGTGCCTCTTCTGCTTTCACCAGAGCTGAGGTCAGCGGCACCTAGTGGGGAGCCTGGCTAAATTTCGGAGGGTGGATTTCACATGTGCCCCTCCTGGCAACCTCCCTCCAGCAGAATTTACCAACCATCCATATCTGGAGAAGCTAGAGCTGCTGTCTGCACCTGTGTTAATGCATCTGTGACTGTGACACAATGCCGACTGCTGAGAATCAAAATCCCACTTCCTCCCCTCCATGAACAGAAGAGAGGGCTCGATCCGGTCCGCCTCCTCCCACCCCCATCCCTGTGTCTACCCCGCCCACACTGCAATCCTAGTGTGCAGCCTTTACCTGAGAAAGGGGATGTGTGGGGGGAGGAGATTTGAGGTGTAGCAGCTGGAAGATCCGTGGTGGCTGCAAGATACATCTCCGGTGAGTGAGCACCCCCATCTCCCTCCCCCTCTCCCTCATCTGTCCCCTTTCATCCCCCTTCCAGGAGCTGCCCAGTCAAATTCTTCTCCAGCTAGCACTTAGGAAAAAACTTGGCTTCTGGTGTAAGGGGGACTCTGCCAGGGCTTTTGGTGTAAGGGGGGACTCTGCCAGGGCTTATGGTGTAAGGGGGGGACTCTGTCAGGGCTTCTGGTGTAAGGGGGGACTCCGTCAGGGCTTCTGGTGTAAGGGGGCACAGGAAGACAGGGAGCTCTATGTGCTGTGTGTGTGTGTATATATATATATATATATATATATATATATATATATATGCACATTTTTTTAATTATTTTATATTATTTTTTTTTAATTATTTATATTTATTTATTATATTATAATTTATGATTTTGTGTTGCAAACTTCATCATACCCGGGATATCTACTAGACTCTTGGTGGACAGATCTAAGTGTGTTATTGCTAAGAATTACAGACCTACAATATAAAACGCCAAATTTCTAGGGTTGTCCCGATACCGATACTAGTATCGGTATCGGCACTGATACCGAGCATTTGCCCAAGTACTTGTACTCGGGCAAATGCTCCCGATGCCTCCCCGATACCTTGACTGTCAGCTGTGATCGGCGCGTGGGGGAGTTACAAGATTCTCCCCCAGCGGCTTTCACCAGCTTTAGTGACAGACAGCGGTGATCGCTCACAGCTGACTGTCACTGCATCCTCCTCCATGCCCCCTCCTTTCCTCTGTCCCTCTCAGCTGTCCCCTCCGTTCTGCTCTTATCTGTCCTTATCTGTCCCTCTCAGCTGTCCCCTCCGTTCTGCTCTTATCTGTCCCCTCCGTTCTCCCCCTCCGTTCCTCCGTCCTCCCCCTCCTCCTTCCTTTGTGTATGGATAGAGTCAGCTGACTCTGTCCATTCACATAACTGAAACATTGTAATCTTCTGTGATTACGATGTGTCAGTTTATGAATGGAGAGAAGCTGCGGTCCTCTCTCCATTCATTCTCAGTGCAGCTGAGGCTGTAGAGAAAGGGACTGGGGATTCTCTATCCTCTGTCTCTTTCTCTGTCTCAAGGGGGAGATATCAGAGGTCTGTTAAGACCCCTGATATCTCACCAAAGCCCCCCAACAGGGCTAATTAAAAAAAAAAAAAAAAACAATAAAGAATAAAAGAAATATTATTGTAAAAAATAAAAATTGTAAAAAAAAAAAAATAACACACACATACAACGTTCACCCCCTCCCCCCCCCCCCCCCCCAAAAAAAGCAAGCACTGTTAAAAAAAAAAAAAAAAATGAAAAAAAAAACACTGTCACGTGACATTAAAAAAAAAGTATCGGTAATCGGTATCGGCGAGTACTTGAAAAAAAGTATCGGTACTTGTACTCGGTCCTAAAAAAGTGGTATCGGGACAACCCTACAAATTTCTATGCAAAATAATTGTACCGCTTTGAGACGCAAAAATCTGAAATAAACATACCGCCAGGGAGGACCGATGTCCTGTTCCAACTCGAAATGGCGGACCACCAATCCACCGTTGCGAACCACAAATTTGGCCACAGCCTTGTTAACCTTTATCCTGGTCTTGTTGATTCGCTCAACAGACCGGGCACCCCTCCAAGTTGCCCTGCCAATCATATCTGACCAAACCACCACTGTCTCCAGAAATGCTTACCTTAAACGTAAGAAATACCATTTGACATCCTGAATAAGATCCCTCGAGGCCCTGATACTCAAATCATTACCCCCTGCGTGCAACAGCAGCACATCCGGGGGCCTATCCAGCCTCGCGTACCGCTGCACTTCAGGAAGGACGCGGGCCCACAGCATGCCCGGAATCTCAATCCACCACACCGAAGCTTCCTCCCTTGGGAAACCCAACTGCCTTCCTGCCCGTCTGACCAAGGCCCTTCTTGCTCCTCAATAGACGTATGAGTGCCCCATGATCCATATCAGGCACACCGGGCCTGAAAGACAGAAAGACACCATGGGAAACATAGACACACACACCAATCTTCATTCATACCACCCCATTATTAACATACCACACCACATAAAGACATACAAACAACACCAGACAGGACCCGTCTACCCGGGCTCCACCCCCAGAACCTTCCCCACAACCCTTCAAAGTAAATGAGGGCGAACATAGAGTCGGAATCGTTGAGATTCCCAGCGACCAATCTGTTGCAAGATCTGGTCACTGACACCCCACCTTGCTGCCTCCGTAGCCGCCCCAATCCTAAATGAATGAGATGAGTAGTCGCAAGGGGAGAAACTCCTCGCCATGAAACACTTCCTGAACACGGAACACAGACACGAATTGATATCGCGACAACTGCGAATCATTGTCATGTACCAGAAGAGAAACCCCACCGGAAGGCCGTATTCCTAGCCACTCCCGGATAACCCTTACCGGGCATAACTCCAGCCCAGTCACCGCACCAAACACCACCTGAGCCCCTTTACCCAACTGATCAGTTTTTGATCTAGGGATGACCAACCTAATCAAATCGTCCGCTACTGATACATCGTACAGTGCCAGATCCCCAACCACCGACTTCGAGGGGCTCACCAATTCACCCACCCTCAAGGCCCCAAAAAAGGCCAACACGAAAGCTGTCCTAAACAGCTGTGCTTCAAATGAAGAGAAACAAACCTGGGGAAGATTACTCCCCAAGTCCCAACATCCCCAATGACACTGGCCTCCTGGAATCTGGCTTACTTCGCCCCCGTCTGTAACCCCTCAAAGCCTTCCGCACTATAAACGCCTTTGTGACATCCTCCCCCCATTCAGCTGGAACATGAATGCAAGGCCCGACAACTTCCTATTAACCGCGGCAACTGACACCCCTTCTTCGCAATTCTTACCCAGCAAATACAAAAGTACCTGAAGCCTTTCCTCTTTGTTGGAACAACCGCCGACATCACTCACCAACTCCAGCCATTCCTGCCATACCCGCTCATACCCTCGCCATGTAGCGTCCGCTACCGAGCGCCGCACCAAAGCCATCATGGTATCAAGACGAGTTCCCACATGTGCCTGGGGCACGGGACTCCCAGCCGCTCTGCTCCCAGCGCCAATTGACGGAACCTCTCCCACTGTAAAGATAGCGTATCAGCCACCTCATTCTCCCCCCCAGGGATGTGTACAGCAGACACAAAAATATTCAATTGTAAACATATTAACACCAGATGTCGCAGCAGGCGCACCACTGGCAAAGAAGAAGCCGACAGGGAATTTATGGCCTGTACCACACCTAAGTTATCGCAATGAAAACGAACCCTCTGGTTGGTGAATTCTGTGCCCCACAGTTTCACTGCAAGCACTATTGGAAACAACTCCAACAGCATGAGGTTACGCACTAGCGCCGACCCCGCCAACTCCACTGGCCGCCGGTCCTCGCACCATTTCCCATTGAAATAAGCAGCATAGCCTACCGACCCCGCCGCATCCGTGAACAACTCCAGCTCAGCCGCCTGAACCGCCGGCCCCAACCAAAAAGACCTACCATTATACTGCTCTAAGAAGGAATCCCAAACCTGTAGATCCGCCTGATGCTCCTGACTTAACCGAATGAAATGATGTGGCGCCTTGACTCCTGCAGTCGCGGCTGCCAGGCGCCTACAAAAGACCCTCCCCATTGGCATAATTTTACACGCAAAGTTCAGTTTTCCCAGTAAGGACTGCAGCTCCTTCAGCTGAACCTTATACCGTCTAGCCACCACAGCGACAATCGATTGAAGATCCTCCAGCTTATCACTAGGTAACCTGCACTCCATCAGTGTAGTATCAATTATGATACCCAAAAACTTCAGGACTGTGGTTGGGCCCTCTGTTTTTCCTTTAGCCAGGGAAGCCCCAAAAACCTGAAAGACATGTTGCACTGTGGCCAAGAAATTGGAACAAGCCCGCTCTCTTGGCGGACCTATCACCAAGAAATCGTCCAGATGACAGATGTGCAAGACTGAACTAAGGCCGGATAAGTCCTTGATGACCCATTCCAGGAAGGTACTGAACAACTCAAAGTACGAGCAAGAGATAGCGCAACCCATAGGAAGGCACCTGTCCATGAAAAACTGACCCTCCCAGCAACAACCCAACAAACGCACAGAAAGAAAAAAAAATATCACCGCTCTGAAAGAGGTCTGTGAGGAACAAACATTTTCTCCATGCTGGAAGTAACAGGTGCAGGCAATGCTGGTAATTGAGAGGTAAACGAGAAATCCTGGACAGCCGCACTCAAAAGTAATCTTCGATCTTTATTTAAATATGGTCATAAAAATACATGCCACAGCATCACAAAGCTGGAATCTAACGTGTTTCACACCGTAGTCAGTGCTTAATCATAGCTGACAAAAAACACACACTATCCGGATGAACCGGCAATAGGCGAAAAGCCGTCTCAATGTCGGTCTTGGCCATGAGTGCCCCTCTCCCGAATTTATGTACCCACCGCACTGCTTCGTCAAACGAAGCGTAAGACACCATACAGCGCGCCGGATCAATCACATCGTTTACTGAACCCCCTTTTGGATGGATCAAGGTCGTATGATGTCAGGAGCGGTTTGACCATCCATTTAACCATCCAGCTTTTAGCCTACTAGTTGATCTTCTGTACAAGCAAAGGCCCTGGCTGGGTTTAAGCCATCTGCCCGACTTTGCTTGCCAGCTGGTAAGCAGGTTTTTCTTAAGGTGGCGGCACCTTTGGTTTGATTTTGGTTCACCCTGGTGTTTGATTCATTAAGATTGAACTGTTTACCAATTTATCTACAAGCAATTGTATGGACTTTCCAGTAATTAGCGCAGCTTCCTTTCTCCCTTTCTATACCCTTTTGGATGAGACAAATGGTGAATCAGGCGGAATTGATTCGGCTCCCTCTTGGGCACCACGCCTAATGGGGAAACCACCAAGTCCTCCGCTGGTGGCCCCTCAAACGGGCCCGCCATCCCCCTCTACTCAACCTCCTTACGCAACTTACCTCCCAACACCTCCGGATGTTCATACGCTGATCTAAGATTAGGAGAAACAGGGGGGACCCTATCCAACGTGCTTGGAATAGTGAAACCATCCCTAAAACCCATCCATTTTTTCCACCCTCACTGGAGTCCTCCCTTTATCCAGCGTCGGCTGGTTTCTTACCTTTCCGGAAGCACTTAGACCACGGGTGGACACCTCCGCATCCCGAACACTCATGTCGGAAGCAGCAGGCTCCCCCGAACTTGCAGGTTCCCTCATTGAACTGCCAACAGGCACCCCCGGCCCCGCTATGAAAGGGCCCTGGCTTGCGGCATGAGCTTCATCCACAGCCCAATATCTTTTTTGATCCCTCCGCAACAACGGCCGAAAAGCCTTCCCCTGCCAGAACTGCTCGTCGTACTTAAACCAGGCCACCCCCCATAAACCCTTTGTGCCTCACTGATGGAATCCAGGTAACAGAACAGCCCCGAACAATTGTCCGGAGCCTTCTGTCCAATGACGCTCGCTAAAATGTGAAACGCCTGTGACCAATTCGCAAACGTTCTAGGGATCAGCCCATAACGTTGTTTCTCCTCTTCCCTTTTGCTCTCATCCGGCTTGATCTTGTCCAGATTAAACTTTTCCAGCGGAAGGAGCGAGAAGATCTCTACGTACTCTCCTTTCCAGATCCTCTCCCTAACCTCCATTTTTAGATGGGAACCAAGGGGGCCCTCGTAGCAAACGTAAACCTCACACCGTGCTGCATCCGCCAGCCGCACTCCGTCCACCACCGACACCCCTGGCGTCCCAGTACTCGTACTCACCTGCGAAGACACTGCCACCGTCGCAGGAACCCCATCCTTTGACGACTCCACTGTTAATGACGATGGCCCTGTCACCACCGCAGTAGCCGGCGGAACCGCCACCACCGTCTGCGGAGGTGTGGGCACCACCACTTCCGGTGATGGCGAAACCGCTATCCTCGACAATGGTGGCTAAGGTGACCTCACCACTGGGAGGACACCAGGCAGCGCTGCAGCGCCCCCTGGACCACCCCCCGCTGTTCATGCTTCAACCGGGGACAAAAGAGCCCCAGGCGTGGCTGTTCCAGGACCCCTAAACGCTAAGAGCGCAGCCAGCAAATGCTGTACAAGCATGTCACCGGCGCCCATGCCCTGGAAGCCCCCTTGCGGCACTCCCATAGTCCCCACAGGCCCAGCCCCTGCAGCCAAAACAGGCGCCGGGGCTGGACCACCCCCCACCAACATCCCAGCGGTGAAGCTAACCGGACCCCCCCACCAATAACCCAGAAGGGGAAACAACAAGGGGAGGGTGGGACACAGACATAACAGGCACATTGACAGGAACAGACAGAGACTTACGAGGCTGCCCAGGAGAAACCGACCGACCAGCCTCTGATCCAGAACCCTGCAGATGTCCCGCATGAACTGGCATCGCGGCAGGCCCATCCGATCATCTGACAGTTCACCTTCCGATCGTTGGTCCCCCTGTCCACCAAGGGACTCTGAGGATGTAGAGGGTCCCAGTCGCACGTCCGTGATGTCATCGGCCCGTGACTTCTGTGCACTGTGGCTCCTGCACTTCTCCCTCGTTGAGCATGCTGCCAGCTGGCAGGCGCCAGTCCGCTACTGCCGCCGACCCCATGGGAAACTCCGCTTCCCCCAACCGCTCGGGGGGATAAGCCCGCGCCAGTAACCGCAAGTCATCCATGCTGAGCGCCGCCAGACACATGGGAATGCCTTACCCTGCACGCTGCTCTGTTCTGATTCCTTGTAGAAGGAGGCCTAGAGGGAGATGCTGGCGGCGCCCTCCTGGCCGGGTCCCACCCACGATGGGGTTTCCTCCCAGCCCCAGCAGCAGCAGCCATGGCTGGGCGATTGGCCCTGGGGGGTCTGAATTCGGGCTCCTGGATTGGCGGCTCACCCGAGGGGTCTCATCCGGCCTAAAACGCACAGGAGGCCGAGACCTCCTCACGCGCGATGTTAAGGGGGCTGGCGGAGCTGAGCCCTGCCCCGACCCCTGTAGCAACACCGTGAGCTGAGAATTCAGCCACTGCGTGCCGTGCACCTCTGCAGCTGTCCTAAGCTGTTCTATAAGGCCGTCAAAGGTCTCCATGCTGACTGTAAAAAACCTTACCTATACCTCTCACTGCCTCTGCTGCCCCACGAATGACTAACCCCTCCCCTCTGCAGAGTCAAAATTAACTTTACACTCCTCCCCCTGACCAATCCAAAAACTCCCCTTCCCCTTTCTCCTGAACACTTCCCATGTCAACATCATGTGCACCCACTACAGCTGTCCCCAGTCATGTTCGCCCTCCACCTAAGGTTCCCTTTTCATTCCAGGCTTGTTCTTTCAAAACATACAATACAATCGACATTACACAAACGTGGATCTATCTCTTAATGTACTCTCCCATGTTAAAGATATCTCACCGTCTCCCGCTATCTAGTCCGGTCAATTTCCGACAAGATTTGTGTGACCGTGTGCATGCAAGACAAGTTTGAGCCAACATCCATCGGAACAAAACTATGGATTTTGTTGTCGGAAAATCCTATCATGTGTACAGGGCATTAGTGACAAGTCCCATCCCTTTCTATTAATTTCTAAAGAGGAGAAATTCTCGGCTTTTTGCTACCTATTGGAGATTCCTCCTTAAAAGTGCACGTTTTCATGAAAAAAATAAAAAATAAAAAAATAAAACACCTGTAACAATTCCCTCACCCATCATCTATATTGTTTAACTCTCTCAGTGACTTCTTTCTTACATAAATAAACTGAGTGTTTCCAAAACTTTTTTATTAAGTTATAAGGAGTTCGCGATTTTTATTGCTATCGAAAACTTCTCCGATAAGATGTGCCTAATTACTGTGTACCAATAACAAAAAAAAAAAAAAGGGTTGGAAGGAAAGGAAGAGGGAGGGAGGGGGTCATAGGCGGGGAACAACGGAATATCTAGTTGCTTCCCATATAGTTCACATAAACTTGGGTTTGTCTAAATTCCAACCAGCTCTTCCAAGTACTAACAAATTTGTTTCCACGTTATTTTGCATATGTATTACTTTTCCCATTAACCTAATTTTATCTACCTCCCTAAACCAATCCTTTATCGTTGGGATTATATTTGACTTCCATTGTTTCGGGATTAATGACTTTGTGCATTCAGCAGGAATGGGATAATTGCTACTCTATATTTCTTCCTCGGCATCCCCGTTACATGGAACAGGCATTGCCAAGGATCACGACCTATTTCATTCCCACTGATCTTCTCTATCCAATCCAGTACTTCCCTCCAGTAGGGTTGAATTAGGGGACACTGCCACCATATATGTGTATGCGATCCGTTCGCCCCACATCCCCTCCAACATAAAGGAGACAGGTCCGAGTTGATTTTATGCAATTTTATTGGAACATAATAACACTTAATTAATAATTTGTAATTCATTTCCTTCATCCTTGTGTCCATTGAAGATGAGTGAACATAATCAAAAACTTTACTTCTCATTGTTTCTTCAGCATTTATTTTAAAGATTAATGGGTGATCCTCTCATGGAGGTGACATGGGGTGAAAACTATCTTCCAACTGCAGTCCTGCATCATCACCCTGTCTGACATGCTGCGGATAGTGACTCCAAAGGGCTGTGCAGACACACAGACTTAGGCCAGGCATAGATGGTTCAAATCTCAGCCAGGTCAGCAGGAACAAGCCGAGATTCAAACCATCTATGGGTAGACTGCAGTATTTAGTTGTGATTATCGCTAGAGGCTGCTATAGTCGCTAGCAATAATCACTGTCTTCTCCTAGCGGGGACAGCTTCCCCCGCCATAACATTTGCATGCTAGTTATTTATCATACATTAACATTTTAGTCATTTCTCTTTTCTCAACCGTACATTGTTTGTTGGTTCAGATAAGAAACATTTTTCTGTTTTTGCCTTCATTATCTCAGGAACATTCTGCAACCACAACTAGGGAGAAGCTGAAGCCAGTGACTGTGATGTTGGAAGGTCTGAAACTTTTATTTTTGTATAGTTAACTTTATCCAAGGCTTTAAAAAGAATCTACAGTATGCCAGTATTTGTATTCAATATACTGTTAGGCACCTATCACACTTGACAGACTCTGCCTGCAATCTGCTTGCTCAGCAGGGGATCTGTCTGCTGATCCTTGTTTATGCAGAGGGGACACGGACACAGCCTGCTCTCCTCTATGGGTGGTCAGGTGTAAACAGACCACCTGTCCAATTACACCCAACAGCCATCCGATCCAATCCGCTGGATGGAAGGGGAACAAATCCCTATCTGTTTGTTTTTTTTTTTGTTTTTTTTTAAATCTTTTTATTACAGTTTTTTTTAACACAAACACATATACATCAAACAAGTACGTGCTTAACAAAACACCATCCATTTGTTTTTAGTGGATCGGAACAGATTGGATGTAGGTTGGTGTAAATGGATACATGTTCATTTACAAGCACCACGCCATAGAGGAGAGCGGTCCACCTAAAAAACGGACAGGCGAACCTGATTGGAACATTCTAGTGAAAGGGGCCTCATATGCACAGTGAACATACTACATGCACTACATAATATATACTACTTTTCAAATTATGGTAGGCATTGATAACATAAATAAAAAATGGACAACTTGCTTGCAAATGGTCTGGACAGGCAACATTGATGTCATATGCCTTCCTCCTAATGTATTTGGTTTTTGATGGTTATTTTTGAGAAGGCTATCTCAGCCTGAGAACCAGGGCAAGGACAGGGCCTCATTTTGCTGCATCAGCAGTTATTCATTCTGCTAAGATAAGAGCGTTTGGAGTGTACCACAAAGTCTTTCATTTCAATAATACCCTTCATAATGAGTTGATGGTTGAAATTTTGGCGAAAGAAAGAAAGAACTTTAATTGAAAATAAATAGGAAGGGTAGTGAGGAGCAGCACTTACTGATGGATGTATTTCGACTGTAAATTTGAGACAACATTCATGTTCTCTTTGGTGTAATGTGTTAAAAATATCTTGCATCT
Source organism: Lithobates septentrionalis (assembly GCA_037952835.1). Lineage (NCBI taxonomy): Eukaryota > Metazoa > Chordata > Amphibia > Anura > Ranidae > Lithobates > Lithobates septentrionalis. Next base: position 178,461 of record JBBDGP010003149.1, on the reverse strand, counting down.
TCGGTGCGGTTTGCAGCAAAACATACTTTCCACAAGCATGAATAGTGCGGCATGTGAAAAGTATCTGCGCCATGTGAAAAATGCATTGATGTGATTGCAGCCTAACCCATGGGGCAGTGCAACCACTGCATATAAGAGGAGAAGGGAGAGAATAAACCATGGGCAGTATTGCAATATGTTCAACTATGCTACACTGTATGTAAATATGAAGCAAAGGCACCCATAGACTGACTCTTGTCTGACTGAAGAGATAACCACTGCAGGATCCTGTAGAACGAGACCATATATTACAGGGGTGTCCAAAATGTTTTCAAAGAGGACCAGATTTGATGAAGTGAACATGCGTGAGGGCCGACCATTTTGCCTGACATTCTTCACTGCGGCCGTGCCCTGTTAGCTTGTTGTATGTGCTGGTAGTGTCTCGACATTAAATTCCTTATAAACAGACACAGTCTCTTGGCATATCAGACAAACACAGTGATTCCGTATTTCAGTGAAGAAATATTCCACTTTTCACCTGTCCTGGAAGCGGCGGCCTTCACTGTCAACTTTCCTTCTCTTATTTACAGTAGCCATTTTCGAAATTGACCAGAAGGGGAAGAGATCATGTGAGCTCAGTGCCAGAGGTTTAGGTCTAATGCCTCGTACACACGATCGGACTTTCCGACAACAAAACCGTGGAATTTTGTACGAAGGGTTTTGGCTCAAACTTGTCTTGGCATACACACGGTCACACAAATGTTGGCCAACAATTACGAACGTAGTGACCTACTAGACGTACTACGTGGTTTTCCAGCTCTTTAGCACCACCCTTTGGGCTCTTTCTGCTAATTCCGTGTTAGTAGAAGTTTGGTGAGTGTTGATTTGCGCTTTTCTTTTCGCCTTTTTCAATTAGCGCTTTTCAGTTTCTTTCTGAATGGCAGTTCGTCAACCAGACATGTTGCAGAATCGGAGGAGATAACGTGTTATTTATTATTGGCCTTGGAGTTATTGCTTTGAAATTATTATTTTTTTGGTTGAATAATGATTTAATTTGGTATATTTTCTATATTTTTGGATGCATAGAATGCACTTTTTGGTTAAGTTCTATTGGCAGATAGCATTTCTTTTTTTATTTGTTTTCTTTTTTTAATGCACAATAAAAAAATTTGGAGAATAATACTTGGCTATGTGTTTTACTTCAAACGACAGTTTGGGAGTAGGCAGTTACATCTAAAAAAATACAATGTAAAATTGACAAGAGACACCAACATAGTTGTATCTTTGATCTTAAAAACTACAGGATAATGGTGTTGTGGTAACTTGCCCAAATAAAATAAAAAAAAAACATAATAATATTATTCTTGATATCACTAGAAAAAAAAAAGCCTTTGAAAATTTGTTTGCAATAACTCCATCAGTATCACCAGCAAAGCAGCTTCATTATTATGCCATTAAAGAATAAGAGAATTGTGCTCTGCATTTGGAGATTTCATAATTTGCCATGTCACGAATGTTAATTCTCCATTACAAACGCTAGTTTACAAGACCGACCGCTTCTGCTTCCGAGCATGGGTGTTTGTATGTTGGACTTTTGTCCGACGGACTTGTGTACACACAATCGGAAAGTCCGACAACACACATTTGTTGGCAGAAAATTTGAGAACATGTTAGCCAACATATGTTGGCGGAAAGTCCGACAACAATTGACCGATGGAGTATACACACGGTCGGACTTACCGCCAAAAACCTCACATCCAACATTTCCCGTCGGAAAGTCCGATCGTGTGTACGGGGCTTAAGTGTGTTCGTCCTATACACTAATACACTGCCCAACAAGAATCCTCTTACCTTTGTGGCTGTGTGTGGTGAAGACACAGAGCAGGGAGAAGGAACGCACCAAATCTCACAACGTCTGAGAGCTTGTGAGAACGCCAACTGAGGATGTCCAGTCCCGTGGCGCCAGAGAGACCGTGAGGACACCGACTGAGGACGTGCAGTTCCAGTGGCGTCCGAGACATCGCGAGAATGCCGACTGAGGATGTGCAGTTCCCGCAGCGTCCAAGAGATCGCGAAAATGCAGACAAGATGTGTAGTTCCCGCGGCGTCTGAGAGATCGGGAGAACGCTCACTGAGGACGTTGAAAGACCCAGAGATCCCAGGGGTCGTGGGGGGCCACAAGAGATAAATTTTCCCAAAAAAATGGGGGGCCATATTAAACCGGAAAAACGTGGGCCGCAATTGACCCACAGGCCGGAATTTGGACATGCCTGATTTATTATAACACACCAGGACAGTTTGTTTGTTCCAAATGTCAACTTACTTCCTCTCTACTGGTGCCAAAGGATTCAGGTGTGACATCAAAACACAAACTTTAGACTATCCTTGCCACTCAATGGATTGACATGGTGTTCAAATTTCACCATGGAGCCCACTTCTGCTTCTTTCACCTAATGCCGCGTACACACGGGCGGACTTTTTTACCGGACTGGTCCGACGGAATATCCGACGGACTTTCGGCGGACTTCCAACGGACTTTCCCAATGAACAGACTTGCCTACACACGATCACACCAAAGTCCGACGGATTCGTACATGATGACGTACGACCGGACTAAAATAAGGAAGTTGACAACCAATAGCCAATAGCTTCCCTAGCGTTGGTTTTTGTCCATCGGACTAGCATACAGACGAGCGGATTTCTGGGTCCGACTGAGTTACGACGTAAAGATTTGAAGCATGTTCCAAATCTAAAGTCCATCAGACTTTTGACAGAAAAAGTCCACTGAAGGTCCGATGAAGCCCACACACGGTCGGATTGTCCGCCGGATTCGGTCCGTCTGACAAGTCTGGTCAAAAAGTCCACCCGTGTGTACGCGGCATAAGGGTGAGAATTTCTCCCTGCACAATGTTGTACACCTCCCTATCCTTACTCTTTGGAGAACTCCATTAAAACCTTTCAGCTCTACATCACTTAATCACTCCCATCCTAGCCACTATGACCATCACAGGGCAAGCACTTGGACTACTCATTCATTTACACAGATATAGAAATATACAAAAAATTAGTAAGTAAGAAAGACAGCTACTCTCTGCATATACTATAGGGGACTATTTACTTGTAGCTGCACATATTTGTAGCCCATTGTACAGTGACTCAATTGGGATACCTCTCATGGTTTGGGATGTTGAACAGTATGATGTTTTAGTACAACAGGACTTTGTCTAGGGATCCCTAGACAAAGACCTGTTGTGATGAAGCACTATGTCTGGAGGGGTTTTGGAATCAGGATTGGGATCTGGAACAGTATGATGTTTCATCACAACAGGACAAACCCTTACATTGTAAGATATGACTGAGGCATATACTGGTATTGACAGCTTGACTGGAGTACCGCCAAGGATATGGAGAGAAGAGACAAAAAGAACAAAAACAGAGGCTGCAGGAGAGATCCTTACAGTCAAGGCCATGACAAGGTGTGGACAGAAGGGGTAGCTGCCCCTGGTGCAGAGAAGCAAGGGATAAAGACTAGATGCAGAGTGGTACACCCATTCTATGGCATGTATTTAACATTGGGAGAGGGTGTACAATTCTGGATCCTTGCCCTGGGAGCTGGACGACCCTGTCCCGGTACTGCATATAGTGTAGTATTTCAAGGATAATTCAATACAATGTATGATGAGAAGGTAGAATATGACAATGTATTCACATCTGTGAGGTTGCTGAGCTCTCATATGGGGGGCCAGACAACCTAGGGTGAGAGCTTGCAGGGAATAAACTGTCTATGCGCAGAGAGCGGTCCCCCTCAATGCTCGGTGGGGTGATCTGGACGATCCTACTCATTGCGGTCTTTGGATTCCGGGGGAATTCATACTGTCATTCTGACAGCTTTAAAGAGAAGCCCTCTGGAGCCAAACCAAGGTGCGGTGTCTTGGAGAGGTACACGGTGGGTGTAGAGATGCATGATACAACTGTGATACATTAGTTGCAGCGGCACCGAGGTTGAATCAAATTAAGCGGGCCATATTGGTGCAGATCATTGCATCATAAAATGTGAGTGCATGTACCAGTTTGTAATTTTAAATAAAAGTACCTTGTTCACCACTCCTTTGTACCCAGACAACGGTATTGTAAGTCACAGGCCATGCACATGAATAAAGCTGTCAGAATGTGTGTACCTACAAACTTATGCCCTGTACACATGGTCGGATTTTCCAACGGAAAATGTGTGATAGGACCTTGTTGTCGGAAATTCCGACCGTGTGTGGGCTCCATCACACATTTTCCGACACAAAGTTTGAGAGCTTGCTAAAAAATTTTCCGACAACAAAATCCGTTGTCGGAAATTCCGATTGTGTGTACACAAATCCGACGGACAAAGTGCCACGCACATGCACAAATTAAATGAAGAGACGAAAGCTATTGGCTACTGCCCCGTTTATAGTCCCGACGTACGTGCTTTACGTCACCGCGTTCAGAACGATCGGATTTTCCGTTAACTTTGTGTGACCGTGTGTATGCAAAACAAGTTTGAGCCAACATCCGTTAGAAAAAATCCATGGACTTTGTTGTCGGAATGTCCGACCGCGTGTACGGGGCATTACAATTTAAACAAGCTCCCATCCCTCAGGTATGGTTCGCAGGGCTTAATAAAGTAGCAGAGAAGGAGAAACAAATTTATATAACTCAGAATAAACTTCCTAACCCTATGACAGCATGGTCCTGCTGGAGATACCATAAAAAGACAGCCAAGTTTAAGAACATGTCAATTCCTGCCTAAAATAGAACTTTGAGTACCCTTTTTTTTCACAAGAAACTTTGAGTACCCTTACACCCACAAAACCATACCTCACAGATGGGAGTAAGCCCCAAGCCCAACCACTGGTCTAAACTTACCCCACATACCCCCATATCCTACCCTTACCTGCTCCCTACTTCTTTTTACAATGACGCCCTATTCTTATATTCCACTCATGCCATTTCTTTCATGTCATACACTATTCTTTCCCTTCTCCCTTCCCATATCCACAACAGTTCCTTTACCAATCCAATGCCCCTAGGCTAGGAAGAGGAAAACAATTATTGATACACTTACTGCCAGAAGAGGCAGGGATAGCAAAGTGTGACTTTAAATGTGCCATGGAGAAATCACACATAAATTAATAAAATACCAATTTTTTATTACATCAGGGCTTGACAAACCCCAGGCACCAGGTCATCGTGGCAACGTGAAGTTTTGTTCTGGCGCCTGGGGCACCGCCCAAATTCTCCTCACACCCCGCGTTCGCCTGCCTCCACCCTCCTATCTATGTCCGCTCTCCTCCCCTTCAAGTTGTTGGCTCCCCCCCAAAAAAGATTGAGGCCCCATACCCCCACATATACTCACATCCAAAAGCATCCACAAGCAGCGGGCACCTATGCCTGAATGTACATTACGATACACATGTTACATATCGCCAGAATGAAATGCACGCCGGAATTAATGCAATAATTCTAGCACCAGACCTCCTTCATAACACTAAACTGATGACCTATAGGGTTCTTTTAAAGTGTTGATTATGGAAAATATAGGGTACTGACTTGTTTAAGGCTTGACATATTTGGTATCTATTTACTTGGTGCAACCTCGGCTTTTATATTTGACCAAAAAATTGTGTCATTTATTGCGTTTTTGTGCCCCCTAAAATTAACTTTTTAATGTGTTTTTTGTGGTAATATCGTGTGACATAAAAAATTGGAACTACCACCATTTTATTTTCTAGGGTGTCTGCTTTCAGAAAATATATAATGTTTGGGGGTTTTATATAATCTTCAGGTCTCAAATGATTTTTTAAATGTGCACAAAAACAGCTCTGGCTGTAAAAGGGTTAAAGGATAAGTTCACCTTCAGGAACATGTTACATGTTCCACCCATATCAATCAAATCCTGAACATGGCGCTTGAATTTTTAGCGTTCGCAAACCTGGGAAAAAGTCACCACCATTTTAACTGTACACACGCCAACCCAACTTGATCTTATCTACTGTTATGCAGGGCTTTTTTTTTTTCAGAGAATAGTTGCAGAAACTCAACCATGCCCTTCCCCCCCACAGGGGAGAGCACACTGAATCAAATGCTGGGTGTGGCCAAATTGCACTAACAGTGAGAGGGTCTTTAAGGGGCACCAGGAATGCGTCACGCACAGGGTACAGGGTTCAGTCACTACATACAGATTTCAGGGTTCAAGGGGGGCAAGGTTCAGGAGTGTACTACATAGAGATTGCAGAGTTCAGGAGTGTGCTACATACAGAGTGCAGTGTTCAGGGGTGTGCTACAGTGTGCAGGGTTCAGGAGTGCACACAGTGGCGGCCTGTCAATAGGGGACACAGAGGGGCCACTCCCCACCCCCCCAAAGCTATTTATCGTTAAAAAAAAAATTGTCCCTTTAAGTGTGCATGTGACACCAGACACACAGGTGCTATGGGAGACATGATGTGGTTGCAATACCGTGAATGCGGCTAAGAAGCTCTATTGGCTTCCTTTAGAGTGCCCTCGGGGCGCAGAGCGATGTGCCCCGAACACTCCAACTTTAGCATTATGTATCTTGTGGTTGTTACTGATTGGCAGGTCCAGAGGACAAAGGGTGGTGCTTTTTTTTCAGACCCGTGATTAGGGATGAGCTTTATGTTCGGGTCAAACATGAGTTCGACTCGAACATTGGCTGTTCGCCAGTTCGCTGAACAGCGAACAATTTGGGGTGTTTGTGGCAAATTCGGAAGCCGCGGAACACCCTTTAAAAGTCTATGGGAGAAATCAAAAGTGCTAATTTTAAAGGTTTATATGCAAGTTATTGTCATAAAAAGTGTTTGGGGACCCGGGTCCTGCCCCAGGGGACATGGATCAATGCAAAAAAAAGTTTTAAAAACGGCCGTTTTTTTCAGGAGCAGTGATTTTAATAATGCTTAAAGTGAAACAATACAAGTGTAATTTTCCTTTAAATTTCATACCTGGGGGGTGTCTATAGTATGCCTGTAAAGGGGCGCATGTTTCCCGTGTTTAGAACAGTCTGACAGCAAAATGACATTTTAAAGGAAAAAAAGTAATTTATAAACTACTCGCGGCTATTAATGAATTGTCGGTCCGACAATACACATAAAAGTTCATTGATAAAAATGGCATGGGATTTCCCGACAGGGGAACCCCGAACCAAAAAAAAAAAAAGAAAAAATGCATGGGGGTCCCCTTAAATTAAATACCAGGCCCTTCAGGTCTGGTATGGATATTAAGGGGAACCCCTTAATATCCATGTGTAAAGACTCGGGTACTCAGTACAGGGATTGTGGGAACCCCTTATAATGGACACAGCAGCCAGCAGGTGTACAGACCCAGAAACTCAGCACAGGGATGGTGGAAGCCCCTCATAATGGGCAAAGCAGCCAGCAGGTGTGCAGACCTGGGAACTTAGTGCAGAGATGGTGGGAACCCTTCACAATGGGCACAGCAGCCAGCAGGTGTACAGACCTGGGAACTCAGCACAGGGATGGTGGGAACCCCTCATAATGGGCACAGTGAGGCCTCATTGAAGGGTAGGGGTGAGGCTGCATGTGATGGGCACAGCGAGGCTGCAATTGATGTGCTCAGTGAAGCTGCATATGATGGGCACCGTGAGGCTGAAATTGATCAGCGCAGTGAGGCTGCATTTGATGGGCGCAGTGAGGCTGCATATGATGGGCACAGTGAGACTGCATATGATGGGCACAGTGAGGCTGAAATTGATGGGCACAGGGAGGCTGTATTTGATGGGTGCAGTGAGGCTGCATTTGATGGGCACAGTGAGGCTGCATTTAATGGGCACAGTGAGGCTGCATTTGAAGCTCACAGCCAGGCTGCAATTGATGTGCTCAGTGAGGCTGCATATAATGGGCACAGTGAGGCTGAAAATGATGGGCGCAGTGAGGCTGCATTTGATGGGCGCAGTGAGGCTGCATATGATGGGCACAGTTTTATCTAGCAGTAATGATACCTAATCACCTGATAAATAGCCATTTACAACCCTGTATTACTAACAGTTTAATTTTTCAGTTTGTTTGTGCCCCCCCAAAAATTTTGAGCACTAGCCACCACTGAGAGCACAGTGCAGGGCTCAGGAGTGTACTGTCAGGAGTGTCTAGCGATCCTGCTCCTCATTTCAGCATCCTGGTTTTGGCTATGGCATTCTCCTTGTCTGTCTACCTTCAAGGTGATTGATGTGGCCAGACTCTGGGTGGAGACCAAACCTGATATAAGCCAGCCAAGCATGCAGACTCGTGCTTGTGACAGTGTGTGTATACCTGTTTAAGCTGCCTGTTTGTCTGCTCTACTCTGCTAGATTGGATTACCTTGTTGACCACCTCGGATCGGATATAGACTACTCTCTGAACTCTGCCTGGCTTTTGACTTTGGACAATGACACTGACTTTTCTGAACCTAGCCTGTCTGCCAACCACAAGTACCTGTTTACTTTGCTCGGTTCGTGCATGCCCTGGTGTGGTGGTCAGGCACTATAGCATTGTGTATAAGTACTGGGGCCAACCGAGTACCAGTAGGCCTGCTTGCCTTATGGGAAAGGGGGCTGCTATAGTGTCTGACCCCCTGCGTTAGGGGTAAGCTTGACATGTACTTTATACAGAGAGTAGGGTTCAGGAGTGTGCTACACACACAGTTCAGGCTTGTGCTATGGACAGAGTGCAGTGTTCAGGCATGTACTATGCACAGGGTGCAGGGTTCAGCAGTGAATTACACGCAGGGTGCAGGATCCAGAATTGAGCTACATACAGAGTGCAGGGTTCAGGAGTGTGCTACATGCAGAGTGCAGGGTTCAGGAGTGTGCTACATGCAGAGTGCAGGGTTCAGGAGTGTGCTACATGCAGAGTGCAGGATTCAGGAGTATGCTACATGCAGGGTTCAGGAGGGAGCTAAATATAAACTGCAGGATTCACAATTGTGCTACATGCACAATGTAGGGTTCAAGAGTGCGCTATGCACAGGTTTCAGGGTCAGGAGTGGGCTACAGACTGAGTGCTGGGTTCAAAAGTGTGTTACATTCAGAATGCAGGGTTTAGGAGTGTGCTACATACAGAGTGTAGGGTTCAGGAGTGCACTACATACAGAGCGCAGGGTTCAGGAGTGCGCTATGTACAGTACAGTGTGCAGGATTCAGAAGTGTGCTATATACAGACTGCAGAATTCAGCAGTGCATATTTCACAGGCCAGTTTACAGCCAAAACTGGTTTACCCCAAATTTATGCCCAACCCCACCCCGTTTCTCAGTAAAAAAAAAAACTCTCACAAATTCCCCCAACCCCCCCCCCTTTCAGTACAGAGTTTCTCTCCCACACCAAAATCCTTTCTACCCCACCTAGACAGTACGAGGGAGAAGGGCCTCTGCAGAAGAGCAGCTACAAATAACAGTAGAAGAGTGCAGGCTGTGGGTGTCGGCTTCAGGAAGAGCTTCCACCATTGACTAGCATTACTATGTATATCCCCCTCCTCTGCTTTCATAGGGATGTGAAGGGCAGGGAGGGTCCTGCACAAGCTACCAGGGGAGAAGTGCTGTCACTTGTAAACACAAAAACTGGGCTTCTGTGTACAAGTAGTGAGCGAAGAGCAAGGGGCCAGTGCCAGAGGTGGTGGAACTCTGTTCCGCCATGTTCTGACTGAAAAAAAGCCCTGCTGTTATGCTAACAATTTACAGAAAAAAAGAAAATATTTTTCCTCCATTGCAATGTAGTTTCAAAATAGAAACAAAGAGCGTAGCCAGTCTTTGTTACATACAATCACACTTTTATGATATCATTTTAATCAGCAGACTTTGTTGGTTATATTTTGGAGTAATTATCTGGGAAAGTGCAAATTATGTACATGTTACGTTGGGAAAAGTACAAGAAAATGCATTTTCAAAATACATTTCTATTGGAATTAAAAATATCTGTAACAGAATCTGTTACCAAATTAAAGCCGTATCTGTCTGGGGAAAAAATGGCATACAATATATTGGGGTAGACTACAAACACTATGGTAGCATTCACATCTAGCGTTTGCTAGACTTCATTTTATTTTGCCCATTGTTCATGAGACACGCAAAGGGCAGCCCATTCATTTCAATAGGACGCCCTATGAGCTACAAACAGCAAAATAGCTCATGTAGCTTTTTGCGCGTTCATGTTTGCTCGTTTTTTTACCGTGCATTTTGCATGGTTTGTTGCATTGCAAAACGCGTATATCTGCCTTCTGTAATTGGGGTGCCGCAAGTGCGATGCATGGTTTTGCCGTGTTTCATAAACGCACGCATAAACACGCGACTTTGTACACTTTTATATAATGCAAAGGAGTGAATGCAGCCTTAAAGATATAAAGTGTGGAACTGAGACATCTCAGGAACAAAAAAACACTCTAGGACTTAAAGAGAATAGGAATACATTTGAAAAAAGCATGTAAAGATCAGCATGCACTAAACCAGCGTTTCTCTGTAAATAGTATGTATTTCCTTATACATATTTATATGCATTCTTAGTACCTCATCTTCAGTATCAGTCTCCTTATCTTCTTTACATGAGTACATTTATTACTTTTCATTATTTTATAACTATTTACAGTAACTGTGTATCAGTGCTTCTCAAACATTTTAAAACAAATACAAAATAGTCCTATCTGTCTTATGTGTGTTGTATTATTTGTTACATTTCTATATATGTGATCAATAAATCCAAAATTGGCAACTGAATCTTTAAGAAACAAAACTGTAAAACAAAGAACTACACATACATGTAATCTATTACAGTTTTCCCCCTCTGTTCTCTGGGTATTTCTGATAGCACTGATACCTAGTTATTAATGTATATACTCTATATGTAATTTATATGTACTTACCATAAGTCATGCAAAAGTAGAGTAAACCAAAAAACAGCTCTACTCCCGAGATCATTGTATATAATACAGACAAAAGAGCTGGCCAAGCACATGTCTGACTTCACTCCTCCCCACTGCACACCCAGGCCAATTCTGACATCATTTTTTCCAAGAAATTTACATAGAACCCCCAAACATTATATATGTTTTTTTAGCAAAGACCATAGAGAATACAATAGCGGCCGTTGCAACTTTTTATTTTGCACGGTATTTGCGCAGCAATTTTTTCAATTTTTCAAACATTTTTTTTTGGAAAAAAAAAAACTGTTTCATGCTTTAAAAAAAAAACATTAAAGTTAGCTAAAATTTTTTGCATAATTTGAAAGATGAAGTTATGCTGAGTAAATAGATACCTAACATGTTACGCTTCAAAATTACACACGCTCGTGGAATGGCGCCAAACTTCGGTACTTAATAATCCCCATAGGCGATGCTTTAAATTTTTTTACTGGTTACATTTTTTGATTTACAGAGGAGGTCTAGGGCTAGAATTATTGCTCTTGCTCTAACATTTGCGACGATACCTCACATGTGTGGTTTGAACACCGATTTCATATGTGGGCGGGACTTATGTATGCGTTTGCTTCTGCATGCGAGCACACGGGGACAGGGGCGCATGTCAAATCGCATGCCCAATCGGCGGCTATTGCCCACAATGGATCCGTCCAAAGCGGTGCAATGCTGACTTTGCGGCGCCGCACCGATTCCCAATAGTAGTTTCTGTGCTACTTTTGGCGATTTTTAGGTGTGATTTCAATATACATCTGTGCAGGAAACCACACAGATGTCTCTGAAATCGATGGACTGACATGCGGGAAAGAAATCGTGCAAGTTCAGCTGAACTCGCACGATTTCGAACCCGCAGCAGTGTGAATCTGGACTAAAAGCATTTTTTTTTTTTTTTAGCATTCGGACAACATTAACCACATGTCTACCAGGGCAGTTTTTATTAGTTTTTTGCACACATGTTAAATTCTGCATTTTTGCTATTACAGTAAAACCTTGGATTGCGGGCATAATTAGTTTTGGAAACATGCTTGTAATCTAAAGCACTTGTATATCAAAGCAAATTTTCCCATAAGAAATAATGGAAACTCAAATGATTTGTTCCACAATAATTTATTCATAAGTTCTTCAGTCTATATTACATATAAAAAGATTATAGCAATGTGATAGGTTGTGTAACCATAAAATGTCCATCCACATATGGAAGCCTCCACAAGGGGATTAGAAGCAAAATCCAGCAGGAGCTACAGAGTGTAAAATAGAAGAGGGGCGCCTACAAGTGTAGCAATATGGTTACATTTAATGAAGGTAAAACATTTAGCAACTCACATGATTGATGATCAAACTGTTGGGGTACAGTTGGTTGGATGACAGGATGCAGTTTGGGGTAATGGTGGCAGTATTGGGAAGGGCTGAGATCATATCTCCCCTATAATGATAGGGGGTAGGGTGAGAGGATGCCAGAGGTGGGGTACAGGAGGGATAAGGATGATAATGACAGGTGGGGTACAGGGGGATGATGATGACAGGGGGTAGGGTGGTAGGATGCCAGAGGAGGGTAGAGAGGGAGGATGGGGATGTTGATGACAATAGGTGCAGTGGTAGGATGTCAGCAGTGGGGTACAGGGGGGATGATGATGTGGGGTGGTAGGCAGCTGACAGTGGGATATGGGGGGGAGGAAGATAAGGATGATGATAACAGGGTAGGGTGGTGGATGTTAGAGGTGGGGTACATGGGGCTGATGATGACAGGAGGCAGGGTGGTAGGATGTCAGAGGTAGGGGATGATGATGACAGGGGGTGAGGTGGTAGGCATCGGGCAGTGGGGTACAGCAGAGATGATGGTAGGGTGGTGGGATGCCAGGAACAGGGGGATTAGAATGAGGATGGAGATGATGACTGGGGTAAGTTGGTAGGAAGCTGACAGTGGGAAGTATTACAGGAGGTAGGGTGGTAGGATGTCAGGAACAGGGGGATGATGAGGAGGATAATGATGATGGCAGGGGGTCAATAGGTGGCATCATATGCCGGTTGGCATGCATATCATCACTCGGGGCTGTGTGTGTGAGGTCACAGGCGGAAGGCAGCAGTAATTCTGGGGGGGGGGGCCCTCAGTCAGGAGGTGACGTATGATGTGTCAGTGTCGGGCACGGGGAGGACGTCATGCTGTACCTTTGAGGCTGTTGCAGACTGGCTCCTGGATGATCGCCGGGCACCAGCTCTGGCAGGTCGTCCATTACAGATAGTCCATCCTGCAGAGGAGATCAGGGAGCTGCTCAGCTGCTGTGGGCATTATCCAAGCTCTGCACATAGCAGTGGCAAACAAAGCTTGACCCCTCATTTGCACTACCCCCCACTGGACGGGAAGGCAGCAATCCATGGCGTTACCTTATCCTTAGCTGTCAGTCTTGATGAGCCGGTGTTTGGTGGAGACCACGAATCCCCTGGGTTGATGCTGTTACTTGGCTCCGGGCGGACTCCTCTCTCTGTTGCTGCAGTAGAGGTGTGGTGAGGTGGACGATGATGAGGTGGTGGTTTTGGTGCTGGATCTGGGATAGGGCTCTTGCGTGCCCCTCCACCTGCTGCTCCTCGCTGCACATGGCCCGCAGCTTGTGGAGGGAAGATCTGGGGGCGTTGCTTCTCCTCCCGGCTGAACAGGAAACGGGTCCTGAGACCCGACTGACCAGGAGTCCTGAGACTCCTGGCCAATCGGGTCTCAGGACCTGCTTCCTGATTGGCCAGGAGGAGAAGCAGGAAGACAATAGCGAATATTTTGCTAATGTCACACAACTGGGTGGGCTCGAAATCCATGTGTCTGGTGCTCTGCATGGACATTAGGGGCCGTGGCATGAATTGGGGGGGGGGGGTGGCGCCCCTTATGAGCAGGCCAATCATAAATCATGGAATTCTGTGGTATTTCAATGTGCTATTGTTGTATATGCTTGAAGGGCACCAGAGGTCTGTGATGGGTTATAGATAGAGATGGGACACTCCAACCTAAGCAAACAACTAGCTTTAGATAAAATACTCCCTCCAAGCAGTACACTGCTGATTTCCATCCGCAACAAGTTTACCAATATCAACATTATTAACTGCCTCGAAGACTCCTAATGGAAACCATTTCTGAAGCAAAAGGTTCATATCAGGTCTCTCAGACTCTTGTTGTTGGCCATGCAACTAGGCCCTGGCCTCCCACCTTCACTATGCTGGGGCTCACAGCATTTAGACGCTTACCTGCCACTCTTCCCTTTACACTAATATAAAAGTAGACCTGGCTTTTGACTTGAAAGACTACTCTGTATCCCCTGGTCAGCACAACAACACCATAGGGCCTCCTCCTTTGTATCTAGGTCCTCAAAAAGACATGTTATATATGGGGTTTAAACTTATACTAGGTTTAGTTGAGGGGGTTCAGAATTGTTTATAAATGTCTGAAACTCAGCATCTGTCTTTACTCACATGGAAAGCATTTCTACAGAGCCTATTATTTCCCTACCACCTGTTCCATATAAACAATAGGAAATGGTTAACGAGGAAAAAACAGTTCGGGCCACATGCTATGGCGCAGCTGCAGCCTGCAGCTGATTTCCAGCATGTCACATAATAATCCTCTTAGTTCTGGTAATTTTTCAAAGGGGGGAGGGGGTTTAAAGCTAAACTACAGCTGTATTTTTAGAAAGCATAATTTAATTAAATTTCATCTTGTATACAACTAGCGTAAGTATCTGAATCTCTCCTGATATCAGTCTCCTGTCACCCCATCTGAATTGGAGGGACAACACCTGGAGCCAGTCAGGCTCTGCTGCATATACAGTACATCAGAAGGAGAGAAAGCAGGCAGAGTTGATGACTTCACAGTGTTGCACCATCCCTTCATTATCCAATCAGCAGGCTGCAGACAGGGAGAAGACATCACTCTACTCCACCACTAAGTAAAGCTAAAACCTCCTATCCTTTACAGCCAAAGTTGGCAAAATCTTAGCTTCTGTTTAGATCTTCAGTTGCCATGCTGCACATGGGATCATACACTTACTGGCCACTTAATTAGGCACACCTTGCTAGTACCGGGTTGGACCCTATTTTGCTTTCAGAACTGCCTTAATTCTTCGCGGTATAGATTCAACAAGGTGTTGGAAACATTCCTCAAAGATTTTGGTCCATATTGACATGATGGCATCACATAGTTGCTGTAGATTTGTCAGCTGCACGTTCATGATGCAAATCTTCAGTTCCACCACATCCCAAAGGGTCTCTATTAGATGAGATCTGATGACTGTGGAGACCATTGGAGTACAGAGACCTCATTGTCATGTTCAAGAAACCAGTGGTGAGATGATTGGAGCTTTGTGACATGGTGCATTATCCTGCTGGAAGGAGCCATCAGAAGATGGGTACACTGTAGTCATAAAGGCAGGATGGATCCATACTTTCATGTTGTTTACCCTACTATCTGAATGTTGCAGCTGAAATCGAGACTCATCAGACCAGGCAACATTTTCCAATCTTCTATTGTCCAATTTTGATGAGCCTGCGCAAATTGTAACCTCTGTTTCCTGTTCTTAGCTGACAGGCATGGCACCCGGAGTGGTATTCTGCTGCTGTAGCCCATCTGCTTCAATGTTTGATGTGTTGTGCATTCAGAGATGGTGTTCTGCATACTTTGACTGTAATAAGTGATTATTTGAGTTACTGTTGCCTTTCTATTATCTCAAACCAGTCTGTTCATTCTCCTCTGACATCAACAAGGCATTATTGTCCACAAAACTGCCTCTCACTGAATATTTTCTCTTTCTTAGACCATTCTCTGTAAACCCGAGAGATGGTTGTGTGTGAAAATTTCAGTAGATCAGCAGTTTTTGAAATACTTACACCAGCCTATCTGGCAACAACAACCATGCCACATTCACAGTCACTTAAATCCCTTTCTTCCCCATTCTGATGCTTGGTTTGAACTTCAGCAAGTCGTCCTCACCAAGTCTAGATGCCTAAATGCATTGAGTTGCTGCCATGTGATTGGCTGATTAGCAATTTATGTTACCAAGAAAATGAACAGGTGTGCCTAATAAAGTGGCCGGTAAGTGTATATGACATCAGCCATTTGAGGGCTTTAATGTTGCGAGCTGGCAACTGACAGTTATCATAAAAAGCATGCCTTGAATGTAACTCCTATTGGAAAACTGTTAAATTGGTTGGTTTAGTTTATTTACTGTAGCAGGGAAAGTGGTATCAGTCTCCTGGCTGTACTGTCTGGTAGAGGTGTATAAATCACAAAAGTGGCTGGACAGAATAACAAATCCTTAGTACTTGCATTTCTTCCATAACGTGAGAAAGAATAAGAAAATGTTAACATTTATTTAAACCTAAAACCGTTTTATTAGCTTTGAAAAGAGTAGGTAAGGTTTAGAACCCCAGTCAGGTTCTTATGACTGTCTGTGTCCCCGTTGGGGAGATTTACCCCTTTATTTGTCCTGGTGACCATTATCACTAGGAAAAAAACAGAAAAATACATAGTTTTGAGTTGCCACTCGATCGGGAATAGAAAGAAAATCTGCCAATGAAATCATTTGGTTACAGTTATCTGAAAGGAGATTTCCCTTACTTCTTGTTTTGGCTACAGGGTAGAAAGTGAAGGGAATTTTCTCCAAAGGAACAATGATGGAAGAAAACTGACAGTGGTTTTCAATATGCTCTATCTAAAAAAAAACAAAAAACAAACACTTTTGTTAATAGTGTCTATTTATAAAAGAAACAATAAATAAAAATATCACATGCATTCATGCAGCTGTAACAAAATTAGATATATTGTCTATTATGATTATTTCCCATGATGGGCAGCGCCATCTACTGGCCATAAGACGGTATTTTCCCTATTGAGGTATGTTAGGAAAATGTTGACTTTATGGCCACTAGATGGAGCTGATAATCATAGGAAATAATCATAATTAGACAAAATATGGAGAATAATTGTTAGGGCTGAGCAAATCCTTGTGACATTAGTCCAGTGTTTTTTTAATAAATAATAGCCCCCCAAGTGTGTGTGAATGATATAAGTGTATTAATGGTATTAGTGCACTGGAATACCTATGTCGCATTATATCTCTCAGGGGGATGTAAGATAACCCCAAAGTGACTTAGCAGGCTTACATCCACAAATCTGTGAAATAAGAAAGTCGCGCTTAAAATGTGAGAAAGGCCAGAATCAAATGTCTCTAGCCTAAAGGGATATAAACACACAAAGTGATATTCACTGTGCCTACAAATTAAAATAATAAAAATAAATAAATATAGAAATATTGATAATAAGACACAGGAATTAATCCTAAGTCTATACAACTGGGAATAAGTAAACGGTGTAAAGAGTGATATAGTGAAAAATATAAACCTCAAAACACTCTACCAAAAATGCACTAGCGTCACTGTGAACCATAAATATCTCAAAAACATCATAAATGAATATATGTGGATATAAAAAAATTAATGAAAATCTTCAATGTGCAGAAAATTATCCTTGATAGCAGTACATACAAAATTAATAACAGTCCAAAGGTTGAATAGGAAAAATCTATCCCCAAGTGACAAGTGAAATATGAGTAATCTTGCTGCAGTGAATAGGGTGCGTTGGTAAACCTCCACCTTCAAAAACTGCTGCCTCTTACCAAAAGCTGTTGGTCTCTAAATGATAGGAGACCTTACTGGGCGGATGGCTGCAACCCCAGCCAGGGATCTGTATGACAGGTACTGGATGTCATCCGGTCTGTAAAAACTCCTCAGCCGGCCGCACCAGAATGGTTGGGATAGGTCACCATAAAAGAGACAAACAGCTCCACATAGCGTAAAACCTTACATTTATTGAGTATCAAGATCAGAAATACACTTACAGACGTCAGCAAATGAGAAGCGTATAGAAAGGCCGGCCGGCTCTTAGAACAACCCGTTCCTTCCGGGTATTTGAATCGCGGTGTCGTTGGGACGTAGCTCCTCCTCCCTACGTCGTTTCGTCACAACAGGACGTGGTCACGGGATACGAGCCACGTCCCGACCCACCGCTTAAATACACAAAGAAACAACATCATTAGTAAAGAGGAAATAGGCGCGCCATCTTGCCTGAGGGAAACAGTGAGGGCAAACACAAAACTAAGCCCGTGAAGGGTGCTCTGGGCATGGCGGCACTAATCCTAGGTTACTATCCGAGCATTTAAACGAAAACCTAATGTTGTTAAAACAAAGGGCTGTTGAAAAAAATTTAAAATTATTTGTCAACATAAAAAACGCTGCAACTAGTGTCTTATTAGATGCAGTCCAATAAAAGGATGATTATAGCTGATGAAAAAACGAAAAACACCTATTTGTACAGCAGAAACGGCACTGTAAATGTGTGCTCCATAGCTGATAATTAAAAACAGAAAAAAGGAAAAGACTAGTTCAAAAAAGTCCAGATATTTAAACCCAGGACTGATTTTGAATCATAAAAATAAAAAAAGTTTTTTTTCTTTTATTAATTTTAAAAAAATTTTTTTAAAAATTGTGAATGACTCCTATTAGCTGAAAACATTTTAATCATAAATGATGGCTGTATAAATAATTTCTGTAAATAAATTAAATAAGGATAAAAAATAAAAAATATATAGAAAAGAACAGACTGACTAACGTGGGTCACCCAAAAGGGTTAAACCCTTAATAAATGTCTGGAGTATGTCCCGGAAAATACCCTCTCCAGAATGTATTCTAAAAACTCAATAATCCAAAAAATCTTTAATCAAAAAATTTTCAATAATTATAAAATTCCTTGAAATTATTAGATTGTCTCCCTGAGGCAAAAAGGCACACCTAGTACAGAAATTCATCTATGTACCCAAGAAAGCCAATAAATCCAAACAGCTAGTACAGTCAAAGACCATAAAGGCCTCAAAAGAACCAATACGGTACTCCGAAAGTGTAAAGAAAAATGGGAAGAAAAAAAATATATAATGAACCTAGTTTACCCACATACCCTAATGCCGCGTACACACGGTCGTACTTTTCGTCTACAAAAGTCGGACAGCCTGTCCGACAGACTTCCGGCAGACTTTCGGTGGACTTGCGGCGGACTTGCGGCCTACTTTCTAACGACCGGACTTGCCTACACACGACCACACAAAAGTCGGTCGGATTCGTACGTGATGACGTACACCGGACTAAAATAAGGAAGTTCATAGCCAGTAGCCAATAGGTGCCCTAGCGTGGCTTTTTGTCCGTCGGACTAGCACACAGACGAGCGGATTTCGGGGTCCGTCGTAGTTACGAAGTAAAAATTTAAAGCATGTTTCAAATCTAAAGTACGTCGGATTTGAGGCTAAAAAAGTACGTTGAAAGTCCGGAGAAGCCCACACACGATCGGATTACCAGCCAGCTTTAGTCCGTCAGCGTCCGTTGGACTTTTGTAGACGAAAAGTACGACCGTGTGTACGCGGCATAAGAGTTGTCTATAAAAGAGTTGACATCAACATCAATGTTGAGGCCAAAGGGGGTGTAGGTTTTTAATTTATGAACCCAGGCCATCTCTAATCTGGAGATACTTCGAACCAGAACGCTACCCCTCCAGTGGGGCTTAAATTTGTCGATCCCCAAAAAAATGGTGCCTGTAGGGTCTCTAGCGTGAGCAGTCAGGTAGTGTTTTGATACCGAGTGCTTAGTGAATCCCCTCCTAATATTATTAATGTGTTCATTTAATCGCACCTGTAGGGGTCTTTTAGTACGGCCCACATACTGCAGGCCACACGGGCACTGCAGCAAGTAGACGACCCCCAAGGTGGAACATGTAATGAAAGGCTCGATGGTAAAGGATTTCTGTGTACAGGTAGAGGAGAAATTCACAGATCTTCTATTCCTGCACCCATTAAGGGAACAAACCTGACACCTCCTACATTGGAAGTATCCGGTCAGTTCGGAAAAGAAAGTGGGTCTAGAAGTGGGAGGGTCAAAAATGTTGGGTGCTACTTTGTCCTTGAGTGACGGTGCTCCCCTAAACACTACTTGAGGTTTATCTGGCAAGATAGAGGTCAATACCCTGTCGTTTTTGAGAATATGCCAATATTTATTTATAATGCGTTTGACTTTGAAATGCTGGCAAGTGAAGTCAGTGATAAATCTGTCATTTATCACTGACTTCACTTGCCAGCATTTCAAAGTCAAACGCATTATAAATAAATATTGGCATATTCTCAAAAACGACAGGGTATTGACCTCTATCTTGCCAGATAAACCTCAAGTAGTGTTTAGGGGAGCACCGTCACTCAAGGACAAAGTAGCACCCAACATTTTTGACCCTCCCACTTCTAGACCCACTTTCTTTTCCGAACTGACCGGATACTTCCAATGTAGGAAGTGTCAGGTTTGTTCCCTTAATGGGTGCAGGAATAGAAGATCTGTGAATTTCTCCTCTACCTGTACACAGAAATCCTTTACCATCGAGCCTTTCATTACATGTTCCACCTTGGGGGTCGTCTACTTGCTGCAGTGCCCGTGTGGCCTGCAGTATGTGGGCCGTACTAAAAGACCCCTACAGGTGCGATTAAATGAACACATTAATAATATTAGGAGGGGATTCACTAAGCACTCGGTATCAAAACACTACCTGACTGCTCACGCTAGAGACCCTACAGGCACCATTTTTTTGGGGATCGACAAATTTAAGCCCCACTGGAGGGGTAGCGTTCTGGTTCGAAGTATCTCCAGATTAGAGATGGCCTGGGTCCATAAATTAAAGACCTACACCCCCTTTGGCCTCAACATTGATGTTGATGTCAACTCTTTTATAGACAACTCTTATGCCCCGTACACACGGTCGGACATTGATCGGACATTCCGACAACAAAATCCTCGGATTTTTTCCTACGGATGTTGGCTCAAACTTGTTTTGCCTACACACGGTCGCACAAAGTTGTCGGAATATCCGATCGCCAAGAACGCGGTGACGTCAAGCACGTACGACGAGACTAGAAAAGACCGGTTCAGAACCAAGCGAGGCACCCTTGGGCTCCTTTTGCTAATCTCGTGTTAGTAAAAGTTTGGTGAGAGACGATTCGCACTTTTTCAGACTCGTGGCTTTCAGATCAAATTCTGCCGTTCAGTTTGTGCTTGTGGGTTTGTATTTGCTCTTCAGTGCGTGCAGTCAGTTCGTATCGGAGTTTTCTGTGCGATCTTGTCCGCTCGTTGCTGTTTTTCAGGTCGCTCTTCACAGGCCTTGCTGTTCTTCAGTGCGTTCTGTTACTTCGTTCTGAGCAGACGACCGTTTTCTAGCCATGTTTCGTATGCGTACTCCTCGTACAGTTCGTGCTGTGCGGGGGCTTGGTGTTGGGGTCCTGACCTTGACACAAGTCCAGTCCATGAACAGGGTGGGGAGGAGTTCATGGACCAAGAATTGGTTGCTTCAGCGTGACCAGTTCTGTCATATGCCTTTGCTCCGTGAGATCCGTGAGAATAATCCTGATGATTTCAGGAACTTTCTCCGGATGACGGACCCCGTGTTTCACCGTTTGTTGGCTTTGCTGACCCCCTATATCAGCAGGCAGGATACCTGCATGAGGCAAGCCATCACTCCGGAGCAGAGGTTGGTCGCTACCCTGCGGTATTTGGCCACAGGGAGAAGCCTGCAGGACCTCAAGTTCTCGACAGGCATCTCCCCCCAGGCTCTTCTTTGTGGACATTTACTGCTTGTGTTTGTTTTAGCTGACCCTGACAGAAATGTGTGGAGTCCAGAAAATGTTGTGATTGTGTAACCTTATACAAAGCACTGTTGGCTGTTATTTACTAAATGCAAAGACACTTTTCACTACAAGTGCACTTGCAACTGCACTGAAACTGCACTTGTAGTGCAAAGTGGATTTGCCCTTAGGAAATTACCCCCATTTTCTCATCAAACAACAATTACATCACCCCAAAAGTGTTGTAGCATTGAGACAATAATCCACACATTCTTGATGAACAATCTTTTTAATACCTGCACAATCACATGTGCATTTACCAAAGGTTTTTCTGACAAACCAACATGTTTGTTGTATAACAATTTTTGTGGTGTCATTATCCAAAATCAAAATGTGCATTTTATAGAAAACAGGCCTGTGTAAAACCCACAAGAAAGACACAAATCTTGATCTTCCAAAGTTCACATTTGGTAGAACTGGAAGGCAATATCAGACATGAGTATTTAGGAACTGTGTTTGATATTGCGTTCAGATGGGGGGAAATCACCCCTGGAAAAGCCAAATTTGGAAGATGCACACAAATTTCACAATGTCAACATGTGCTATCTGCTATCACGGGGGATGAAGGGACGTGTTTTGGGGGAGAAAGCCCTTCCTCACCGCTACTTTATTATTGAGGAAGGGGTTGCACCCCCAAAACGCGTCCATTGATCTCCCGTGATGGCAGATAGCACATGTTGGCACACTGTGTGCATCCTCCAAATTTGGCTTTGGGAAAAATCACAAAAACATTTAGCACATTGTAGCACACAAAAGAAGAAAGTGATTTGGAGGGGCTTTAAACTCGCCCCAAAACATCAATGATGTTTTTATATTTTGGAATAACATCATTGATGTTTTGCTTGATGTTTTACAATTGTAAATTACACCCCATGATCTCCCCGATCAGGATCTGGGCACTTTCGGATGTGAAAGGATCTTCATCCACAACCTCACGATCACCTAAAAAGAAAGGAAACCCAAAATAAATTAGGTCGAAAAAAAATGCCGCCATCCATCTCTTATCTGAGCCTGTGGTCGCAGACACTCACCTGTTGTGGTGACTAGTTCCACCACGTCTTCTTCCTCCTGCTCAGCTTGTGTTGGGGGGATTTTCCCTTCTTCCAGAGGGGGGGGGGCTCTGGTCTCCTCGGATGAGGGGTGTCCTCTGAGTCTTTTCTCCCCTATGTAAAACAAAAATGGTATAATTAGCACACAGATATTTGATGGCAGAACTATAAAGATGAAACATTGCTTGGAAGTGGGGTACAATTGTCTATTTTAGCAGAGTTCCAAGATGTAGCTTTTTTAGTGTCCTTTGTCAACCTGCAATACTTTACCTGTTTTGTACAAGCTTCACAGATGGAGACCCCCCTATAGTATACACTGGAGCACCTGTGTGGCCCCCTAATAAAAATGGTGTTCTTTTGTCCCACACTAGTGCTCCAGTGTCCAGATGTGAAAACAGCTGCTCAGTGTCCTCTCCTTACACACAATCTAGTTTTCATTTCATTCTAGTAACAAAGCCATCTACACAACCCAATTCTTTGAAGACAAGTATAGGGCCTCAAAATGGTGGCCAAATGCATATGGGCTAAACAATGGTATTTTATAGTCCGAAAAAAAAAATGTGTGATCCGAACGAATAATGTGCCCATGAACATGAAAGTTGCCATTTTAAACTGTACAACCGTTCCTAAAAGCACATGGAGCAGCACGAACGTAATAAACACAAGAACAATAGGAACACAGCACAACTACTTACTTTTTTGCAGCAATCTCCGGATCTTTCTGTACTGCTCATGTTCTCGTAATTTCAGGTCCGACCACCGCTTCCTGAGCTCATCTTTCGATCGTCGTACCCCGAATTTCCGTTGCAGACTCCTGACCACTTTCGCCATGATCTTGGCCTTTCGGACATTGTGGTTGGGGTAAGGCCCATACTTTCCATCATAGTCGGCCTTCTTCAGGATGTCCACCATTTCCAACATCTCCCCAAAGGACATATTTGAGTCCTTTAATCTCCTTCTGGATCGGGACGTTTCAGGCTCCAGCCTTTCCTCCTCCTCCTCGTTGCTGTACTTAGCACGATCCTGCTGTCTCTCCGCCATGTGCTCTTCCTCCACTGCGCCGAACAAAAAGGGGCGGGGAATAGAATAGAAAGAACGTCAGGGGCGGGCGGAGTTATACGCATGCGCAGTGTGTATAAATCGTAACGCGCGCGTCTTACGTACGATCTGTGAGCGGAGGAAGGAGCATCGGAGACGCCGATCGTGCTAACGAAGGTAGGATCTAAACTTGGGCCTATACTGCTTCGAAATTGAAGCCTATATTGTAACAAGATTAGGGGAGTTTGGCCTGACATTAGGGTTTGTCTTGTGTTGTGTCTTGCAGAGAAAATGGATGGGTTCAACGACCACAATTTCCTGCCCCTGTTCATAGACAAGTACAGGGAGCTGCCCTGTCTGTGGCAGGTCAGACACCCCCACTATAATCACAAACAGAAGAGGCAGGCAGCGCTGGAGAAACTGCTGGAGTTGGTGAAGCCGGTGGTCCCCACAGCAACCATCCCTTATTTAAAAGCTAAAATTGGTGGCCTGAGGAGCACGTATCTTAGGGAGCGCAAGAAGGTCACAGATTCCCAGAGGTCCGGAGCTGCAGCAGATGACGTTTATGTCCCCAGGCTGTGGTACTATGAGAGACTGCGATTTCTGTCAGACCACACTGAAGTCAGGGAATCCCTCTCCACTCTTCCTTCCACTCTTCCTTCCACCCCAGCTGAGGCTTCCGATGTCCAACCTGGGCCTTCCTGCCAGGAAGAAGTGGAGGAGCCCAGCTGGAGTCAGGTATAGCATTCTTCTACAGATTTCTGGGCAATAAAGAAATGATGTTTACTAGATGTTATTGATCACTAATTGCTGATTAAAAAAAGTGTTTTACATATCAATAGACAGTAGTGGGCAAAAATAATTGGGACAAGAATGCAAAATGCTGGGCTCAGAAGGATAGTCTGTTATATTTGTTAACATTGAATTTGCAGCAGTCAGGAGGTGAAAATTGTGTGTGATTGATGAAAACAATACTAAAACTATGTCCCTTTTTCATACACAGGAAGACCTCAGCCAGGAGGAGGCTGTGGAATGTGGCAGTCAGGAGGAGGCGGGGATTAGTGGCAGCCAGGAGGAGGCGGGGCTAAGTGTCAGCCAAGAGAAGCCAGGGACAAGTCGCAGCCTGACTGAGTCTCAGGTCCCTCCCCTCCGCCTGCCATATAAAAGGGCCAGGAAGGCCACTCCCAGTCCTGTGCAGGATTCAGCGTACAGGCTGCTCCAGGAGGCTTCGGCGTCCCTCAGAGCCTTCCCCAGTCCTGCAGAGGCCTTTGCCTGCATGGCTGCCACCAAATTGCTGGGCATGCAGGAGGGCCAACGCAAGATTTCTGAGGACCTGATTTATAAAGTCCTTCGTAAGGGGGAGAGTGGGGAACTAACACCCAAGACGGATGTCATGGAGAGGGACGATCCTCCTCCTCCTCCTCCTCCTGCTGCCACAACTCCACCACCACAGCCAAAGCCTGTAAGGAAGCGTGGAAAGAAGACCTGAGAGTGATTGCCCTTGGTTCAGTGTGGTCTGACAGAAGATGCAGTCTCTCATATGACCACAGCCTGGGGACACAGATGTCATCTGCTGCTTTCCGGATCTCTGGGACTTCTGGACCAGACTGCCCTCCCTTATGATATGGACTCCTCAGGCCACCAATTTTGCTTTTAAATAATTGATGTCTGCCCTGGGGGTCCAAGGCTTCGCCCACTTCTGCAGTTTCTCCAGCGTTGCCTCCCTCTTTGTTTATAGTTGTGACCCCTTAATAAAATATTTTTAGGTAAATTCTACTCTCCTGTGTGTGTTTTCATCCAAAAAGGACAGTTTGTTGGTGAGTATTCAGGTACATTTCTAAAGTACAATGTGAAATTAACAAGGGACAACAACACCAAACAATCTCCTCCTACAGATTAAATAGAACAACATATCAATGGTGTTGTGGGAACTTGTCACAAAAAACACACAAACATTTTCGGGAGTACAAATCAAAATCACCAAAAAAAAATAAAAAATAAAAAGAGAAACACAAAAAAAGATTCTACATTAAAGTAAAAAAAAAAAAAAAAAAATATATGTTGTCAGATGTGAGAAATCAAAATATATTGAGGGAATCCCGATAAATAGTAACGAAAAAAGTTTGTGAGAAGTGTGTGTGAATATGAGCATCAAAACGACTTAATTCTTGTCACATTATAAAGAAGAAGAGAGTGCGCTGTATTAAACCATTTTTTACATTGCAGCGTGACGAAAGTGCTTAATCCATTACGAACGCTAAGTTTACCAGAACGAGCTGTCCTGTGTCGGAATTTCTTCTGAGCATGCGTGGCAATTTGTGCGTCGGAACAGGCCACACACGGTCGGAATTGACGCGATCGGATTTTGTTGTCGGAAAATTTTATCTCCTGCTGTCCAACTTTGTGTGTCGGAAAATCCGATGGAAAATGTCCGATGGCGCCCACACACGGTCGGAATTTCCGACAACACGCTCCGATCGGACATTTTCCATCGGAAAATCCGACCGTGTGTACGGGGCATTAGGGTATGTGGGTAAACTAGGTTCATTATATATTTTTTTTCTTCCCATTTTTCTTTACACTTTCAGAGTACCGTATTGGTTCTTTTGAGGCCTTTATGGTCTTTGACTGTACTAGCTGTTTGGATTTATTGGCTTTCTTGGGTACATAGATGAATTTCTGTACTAGGTGTGCCTTTTTGCCTCAGGGAGACAATCTAATAATTTCAAGGAATTTTATAATTATTGAAAATTTTTTGATTAAAGATTTTTTTGATTATTGAGTTTTTAGAATACATTCTGGAGAGGGTATTTTCCGGGACATACTCCAGACATTTATTAAGGGTTTAACCCTTTTGGGTGACCCACGTTAGTCAGTCTGTTCTTTTCTATATATTTTTTATTTTTTATCCTTATTTAATTTATTTACAGAAATTATTTATACAGCCATCATTTATGATTAAAATGTTTTCAGCTAATAGGAGTCATTCACAATTTTTAAAAAATTTTTTTTAAAATTAATAAAAGAAAAAAAGCTTTTTTTATTTTTATGATTCAAAATCAGTCCTGGGTTTAAATATCTGGACTTTTTTGAACTAGTCTTTTCCTTTTTTCTGTTTTTAATTATCAGCTATGGAGCACACATTTACAGTGCCGTTTCTGCTGTACAAATAGGTGTTTTTCGTTTTTTCATCAGCTATAATCATCCTTTTATTGGACTGCATCTAATAAGACACTAGTTGCAGCGTTTTTTATGTTGACAAATAATTTTAAATTTTTTTCAACAGCCCTTTGTTTTAACAACATTAGGTTTTCGTTTAAATGCTCGGATAGTAACCTAGGATTAGTGCCGCCATGCCCAGAGCACCCTTCACGGGCTTAGTTTTGTGTTTGCCCTCACTGTTTCCCTCAGGCAAGATGGCGCGCCTATTTCCTCTTTACTAATGATGTTGTTTCTTTGTGTATTTAAGCGGTGGGTCGGGACGTGGCTCGTATCCCGTGACCACGTCCTGTTGTGACGAAACGACGTAGGGAGGAGGAGCTACGTCCCAACGACACCGCGATTCAAATACCCGGAAGGAACGGGTTGTTCTAAGAGCCGGCCGGCCTTTCTATACGCTTCTCATTTGCTGACGTCTGTAAGTGTATTTCTGATCTTGATACTCAATAAATGTAAGGTTTTACGCTATGTGGAGCTGTTTGTCTCTTTTATGGTGACCTATCCCAACCATTCTGGTGCGGCCGGCTGAGGAGTTTTTACAGACCGGATGACATCCAGTACCTGTCATACAGATCCCTGGCTGGGGTTGCAGCCATCCGCCCAGTAAGGTCTCCTATCATTTAGAGACCAACAGCTTTTGGTAAGAGGCAGCAGTTTTTGAAGGTGGAGGTTTACCAACGCACCCTATTCACTGCAGCAAGATTACTCATATTTCACTTGTCACTTGGGGATAGATTTTTCCTATTCAACCTTTGGACTGTTATTAATTTTGTATGTACTGCTATCAAGGATAATTTTCTGCACATTGAAGATTTTCATTAATTTTTTTATATCCACATATATTCATTTATGATGTTTTTGAGATATTTATGGTTCACAGTGACGCTAGTGCATTTTTGGTAGAGTGTTTTGAGGTTTATATTTTTCACTATATCACTCTTTACACCGTTTACTTATTCCCAGGTGTATAGACTTAGGATTAATTCCTGTGTCTTATTATCAATATTTCTATATTTATTTATTTTTATTATTTTTATTTGTAGGCACAGTGAATATCACTTTGTGTATTTATATCCCTTTAGGCTAGAGACATTTGATTCTGGCCTTTCTCACATTTTAAGCGCGACTTTCTTATTTCACAGATTATACGGTTTACTACTTTTTAGTCGCAGCTTAGGTAGGTTTTTGTGTTAAGCGCAGTATTTTCATTTTACATCCACAAATGGCCAAGTCTTTCTGCTTTCCTGTAGCTCCTGGGCACATCCATTCTTCGGACACGGTTCTTGGCATATGGTGGTGTAAAAAAATTGGGCGCCAATCACTTCATTACTTCTGAAGAATTATTGCTGATGACTTCTGGGAAGCAAAAGAGGACAAACAAGGATACTCAGCAAAAAATATGGCAGCATTTCTTACCCACACGGGCAATAAGGTAACTAAATCACCAACCCCCAAATGTGATGTAGCGGCATTTGCCTTTTCGGTGGTTCAGATGGCAACCTTTGTGTCTGTAAGAGCCTCCACAATTCAGATCTATGACTATGTAAGAACAGTCATAACCTCTTGATCTGCTTAGTGATTGTGGGCCCTATGACCCTATAAGAGTTGTCACAATTCAGGCTACACTGTTTATTTACTCAGCAAACAAGGATTCCTAGATTGCTAGTCCAGCTGCAGCTTCTACCCAACTCTTTTCAGCACAGAAGGTCCTTAGCTCAAGAAGCTTCCTCCAGGTAAATATCTTCATTTACAATACCCTCTGAACAGACAACCCAGCAGAGAAAAGTCTTTAATACCGAACCTACCTCCTTGCTCCATCTGTGGCAGAGCCCATAGGAAGGAAGGACACTCAGGAAGTTGATGCAAACATTTATCACCTTCCCTTAGCTCACACCCCTGGAGCATTCCTCTGTGATTGGCTGGCAAAAGTATGAAGGAAGAAGCACCCGGTATCCTAAAGAATTTAGATTTGGAAGTAGGTTAAAAGGTATTTATTGGTAATATTGACAAATACATAAAAGCCAATGTGTTCTGGTGGAAAGGACCCCCCCCTTATTCGGGGCTATTGGACAAATATGAGAGAAATACACAATAAAACACACACACACACACACACACACACACACACATATATATATATATATATATAGTATCTCACAAAAGTGAATACACCCCTCACATGATGTAAATATTTAAAGGGGTTGTAAAGTTAAATTTTTTTTTTTTTTTAAAATAACAAACATGTTATACTTACCTTCACTGTGCAGCTCGTTCTGCACAGAGTGGCCCCGAACCTAGTCTTCTGGGGTCCCTCGGCGGCTGTTTCAGCTCCTCCCCGCAAGCATTAACCACCTTAATGCGAGCTCCCTCGCATGGTGGTGAGTGCTTGCGGGCGCGCTCCCGTGATACAGCCGGCGGCTATAGCCGCTCGCTGTATCACTCGGCCCCGCCCCCCGGCGCGCCGCGTCATCGGATGTGATTGACAGCAGCGCGAGCCAATGGCTGCGCTGCTTTCAATCCATCCATTGCAGCCAATCAGCGACCAGGCTGAGCTGCAATGGAGATGACGAGAACGAGCAGCGAAGATTCGAGGCGTCAGGTAAATAAAACGGGGGGGCTGGGGGCGGCGGTATTGTCAAAAGTTTTTTCACCTTAATGCATAGAATGCATTAAGGTGAAAAATTTTTTACCTTTACAACCCCTTTAATAATATCTTTTCATGTGACAACACTGAAGAAATGACACTTTGCTACAATGTAAAGTAGTGAGTGTACAGCTTATATAACAGTGTAAATTTGCTGTCCCCTCAAAATAACTCAACACACAGCCAATAATGTCTAAACCGCTGACAACAAAAGTGAGTACACTCCTAAGTGAAAATGTCCAAATTGGGTCCAAAGTGTCAATATTTTGTGTGGCCACCATTATTTTCCAGCACTGCCTTAACCCTCTTGGGTGTGGCATTCACCAGAGCTTCACAGGTTGCCACTGGAGTCCTCTTCCACTCCTCCATGAGGACATCACGGAGGTGGTGGATGTTGGAGACCTTGCGCTCCTCCACCTTCCGTCTGAGGATGCCCCACAGATGCTCAATAGTGTTTAGGTCTAGAGACATGCTTGGCCAGTCCATCACCTTTACCCTCAGCTTCTTTAGCAAGGCAGTGGTCGTCTTGGAGGTGTGTTTGGGGTCGTTATCATATTGGAATACTGCCCTGCAGCCCAGTCTCCGAAGGGAGGGGATCATGCTCTGCTTCAGTATGTCATAGTACATGTTGGCTTTCATAGTTCCCTCAATGAACTGTAGCTCGCCAGTGCCGGCAGCATCAGACCATGACACTCCCTCCACCATGCTTGACTGTAGGCAATACACACTTGTCTTTGTACTCCTCACCTGGTTGCCGCCACACACGCTTGACAACCATCTGAACCAAATAAGTTTATCTTGGTCTCATCAGACCACAGGATATGGTTCCAGTAATCCATGTCCTTAGTCTGTTTGTCTTCAGCAAACTGTTTGCCGGCTTTCTTGTGCATCATCTTTAGAAGAGGCTTCCTTCTGGGACGACAGACATGCAGACCAATTTGATGCAGTTTGCAGTGTATGGTCTGAGCATTGACAGGCTGATCCCTTCAACCTTTGCAGCAATGCTGGCAGCACTCATATGTCTATTTGCCAAAGACAACCTCTGGATATGACGCTGAGCACGTGCACTCAACTTCTTTTGGTCGACCATGGCGAGGCCTGTTCTGAGTGGAACCTGTCCTGTTAAACTGCTGTATGGTCTTGGCCACCATGCTGCAGCTCAGTTTCAGGGTCTTGGCAATCTTCTTATAGCCTAGGCCATTTTTATGTAGAGCAACAATTCTTTTTTTCAGATCATTAATAGCTGTGTGTTGAGTTATTTTGAGGGAACAGCAATTATACACTGTTATACAAGCTGTACACTCACTACTTTACATTGTAGCAAAGTGTCATTTCTTCAGTGTTGTCACATGAAAAGATATCATAAAATATTTACAAAAATGTGAGGGGTGTATTCACTTTTGTGAGATACTGTATATATATATATATATATATATATATATATATAAAAAATGTATATATGAATGAGTCATAAAAGCAAAAATGCAACAAAGTGAAAATGTACATTTTTTATGATACTTGTAGAGAACCCTAAAAGTCATATGTTGAGAATAGGATAATAATCATAATCATCATAGTAATATTAATCATAATCAACATAATCATAATGGGTAATAGCAACTGATGAAACTCAAATTAAAACAGAAATGAAAATAGAAGATAGATAATAAAAAATATAGATAAAATCATCAACGTACATCAGATCCTAGGGTGTGCACATATCTCCCTCTAGGTTTTATTTAAAGCACTTATTTTTTAGTGTTAACATCTAGAGGAATAATTGGGAACAGAGTGGATGGTATTGGATATTTGCAACTATGCGTGGATGAAAGGAAATAATAGATATAGACTGACCTGTCGGTGATTGACTGGGGAGAATTAATATTCATAATTCTGTTATTGGTTTTTCTCACTCTGACTACTGGAACCTCCACAACAATAGCGAGTAGAAGCAATGAATGAGATTGAGAACTCCAACAGAACACAGAAAATGTAAAAAGCCCTAAGCTTGATACAGCTTAGCTGTATCCAGCAAACACAAAAGAGTACGTTAAAGTAGTAATAAACCCTCAGTGTATTTCAGTTTAACAAATTGAGCACAATAAAACATTTCTTAGAATTCTTACTACTTTCAATGCTGCCTGAAAGGAATGAAGGATGGAAGCACACACCAAAAGCTGCCCAGTTCCAAATATGACAGAGAGCCTTCAGCTCTGCTTCCTCCAAATTCACTCCCTCTAATGCATTTCACCCGCTCATGGGCCTTATCCTCTATAATTAAGTCAATAAGTGAAACGTGTTTGAGAGGAGTGATCTGGGAAGAGGCAGAGCTGAAGCCTTTTCAGTTGATGATCAGGTAAGACGAGCCCTTGGGGAGCTGCACCTGCAGGGGGGAGTGAATCATTGGGTTAACCTTAGAGTTTAGCTTTTAATGCTCTTTACTCCAGGTTTCTTGGTGCTGCTTTCCTGAACTTCTTGAAAGAGCTAACAATGGACTGCAGTCTGGAGTCAGTCTGTTAGTCTACAGCAGTGGTCTCCAAACTGTGGCTCGGGGGCCGGATGCGGCCCTTTACTTGCTTTTATTAAACCCTTGGGGTACTATTCCATCCACTGACACCAACAATGGGGCAATATTCCTCTCACAGACACCATCAAAAGTGCAAAATTCCTTCTATTTTACCCCAATGATGGGGCACAATTCCTTCCATTGACACCAACGATGCGCCACTATTCCTCCCGCTGACACCAACAATGGGGCACTATTCCTCCCACTGACACCAATGATAGGGCATTGTTTACTCCCACTGGCCCAGTCCGGCCCTACTAAAGTCTGAAAGACAGTAAACTGGCCCTTTGTTTAGAAAGTTTGGAGACCCCTGGTGTAGAGAATGGAGAGGGGAGGAGAAGCAGGGGAATGCTATGCCATGTTAGGCTACAGAGCTGCATTTCTATTGATGTAACAGTGTAGAGAGACACATCTCTAGTCCCTGCATGCAATGGTGACTCCATAGGATGCTGCAAGAGAAACGGGAAACCTGGGGCAGTGATCATGGCACCAACTGGAATGAAGGCATATATTAAAAGTTAAAGAAGCTACCTCCTCAGTATATGATTAAATCAGGTGCAGAAAGTGCCTAGAAAACTGAGGGTTTAATGTCACTTTAAGACAAGGTCCCTACATTTACATAACACTGCATTTATACACATGCAAATAATATTATTATAATTATTGGAACTTTTGAGAAGATAATTCTGTAGAACATTAATTTTTTTTTTTTGTTTCATATGTTTTAACATTACATAA
The DNA here is from genome assembly GCA_037952835.1 of Lithobates septentrionalis. Taxonomy (NCBI): domain Eukaryota; kingdom Metazoa; phylum Chordata; class Amphibia; order Anura; family Ranidae; genus Lithobates; species Lithobates septentrionalis. The sequence continues at coordinate 145,554 of JBBDGP010003149.1, read as the reverse complement.
TATCTCAGTGAGGCTAGCACCTATTGTAACCACAGGGGATGTAGTCCAAGAATAGTAAAGAGCAAACGTTCTCACTTCTAGTCAAGGCGTAAAAGGCAGCCCATGCTTGGTTACAAGATGCGTGTTATATTACAGAAAAGGAAGATGCTAACCACTTGCTAGCCAGGATTTGTCATACATGAAGAATTGAAGGTAAGAACTGACAGGAAGCTTAAAGCGGATCTAAACTCTAAAAAAAAAAAAACTTACTAGCAGAGTGCTATGTCTTTGCTGCAATATAATAAAACTACCTGCAATTTTGCAGTGCTGTGCAAAATGTACGCTGAGCTGGGCACCTGCAGCTCAGTTTACATTTTTGGCATGGTGCCAATGTAGCATGATGGGTAAGAGTTACATCATCCTGCACTGGCCAATCAAGACGGCAACACGTAAGAAGTTGGGTAGAAGATGCTGATACTGGTGAGGGACTTTCCAGGCATCAGACCCTTTGAGCAGAGGTAAGTAAAAGTTAAACCCATGATATCAGACACAGTAGCATCACAGAGACGACAGAATATATCCTAAGAGATTACTGCTCAGGTACTATCTCAGTCTTCTGAGTTTCTTTTTACTAAGATATGACACTAAACCTGACCCATGACTCCAACTCACACACACTCATGGTCTACTAGTCAGTGGGCTAAAACTTTATTCACAACTAAGTTGTAAGTGGCTCATATCCTGTGGTTCCATGTCAGGTGCTTTGGAGGCCATGCCAGGAATCCAGTCTAAATACACACGGGACATGGGTTTTCCCAGCATATGGTCCAGACAGAAGACCCACTACCACCACTAGACTGCCAAGCCCACCTTCGCACAACCACCACCAGTCCCCAAACTGAGTCTTTACACTTACCTGTTGTTCCCCTTGTATAGGGCACTGTGCACCATGGGTATAAAAAGACCCAGGAGCCTTCTCCTAGAACTTCTCTTTTACTGGTATGACAGGCAACATAACTGTTCATTTCAATAAGGCGGCAAATTGTGCATTCCAACATTAAGCAAATCAGGCCACTCTGTTCTGCTCCATATGTATTGTAAGTCCCATTCAGTTCTATGTCCACTCTCAAGATGTCATGTTACAAGGAGCTCAGGTTTCCTGGTGGACCCACTATGGAGAAAGGAACAAATGCCATTCTGCTAGATAGGGAAAGCCCATCAAAAGGTGACTCTTCATTATTAGTCAGGTGCAGGACCAGGAACCCCCACAAGGGCCCAACCACTCTTTCTTAATGCCTTCTACTCCCTCTTATAACCAACTCTACTCCCATGAGCTCCACCCATACCCCTCCCCCTTTCCCTGTTATATCTATGCCTAAGAAGGTAATGGAGACCCCTAGAGGGGGAAACTGAAAATGCACCTCTAACCCAGAATAGCCAACAAAGGGGTCCTATATGCATGTCTAAATCAGACTTTCTAATCTCTGACAAAATTAATATAATGAGTAGCCACATACATAAAACAGTGGATATATTATACCCAGCAGCTGGAAACATGAAAAGACCATAAAGATTTTTTCTGGGTTTCCAAAATAATATGCCATCTAAAGATAATATACCGTAGGTATTTGTATTAGTAAGCTCTGACAACTAACCTCAGCTTAGCGCAACCCAAAACTAAAAAAAAACTAAAAAAAAAAAAAAAAAAAAAAAAAAAAGCTGCATTTAACAAGTTAAATAAAAAAAGTACAGTACAGCAGATACTGTAGGTAGGCTGAATTGAAAGAAATTAAAGTATGCATTTAAAAGAATCCCTCTGCTTTATAAACTTTCCGAAACCTAAAAAAAAAAAAACACAAAAAAAAAAATAAAAACCCATAAGCTCCGCCTTTTAAATAGTCAACTCCTGTTTGTAACACACCACATACAACAGACCCACATTAAACTTTAATATTGTCATTGAATGCATCCTTCTAACCCAAAAAGCTGTTTTGAAGCGCAAAAGTCAAAAAAAGATTTCTAACATATCAAGGGTGACATCTAGTGGAGACTTTAAGAATTAAAGAGTGATTTCACCTCTATAGTTTCCCCCCTCTCATTGTTTTTATAAACTGTTTACCCAACATGCAGCTCAGAAATCTTCACCATGTGGGCAGAATGACATGACATAATAACTCTTCTTTCTTCTTCTTACCTGCCCAATACTGCATGCATGGCTTTAACTCTATTCACTTCACTTGCACAGAAAAAATATCCTTTTGAGCCCCGTCTTTGTAGGTAGCGGAGGGCAGAATTAAAAAAAAAAAAAAAATAAACCCCCTCTAACAGTGTGTAAAGCATATATAAATATATAAATAATTGTGTCTGCGCTGGGAAGTAGATAATATAAAAAATGAAAAAAAGTATGTGATAAATAATAAATATCAAAAATTCAATAGGAAAACTATAAATGTCAATAATCAAAGAAAATCAAAAATATATACTAAGCAATAATATGTGCAATTCGTCTGTGATATATGACCAAAGTGCAACATGCAAAAAAATTATTAATATAAAATCCTAGTGCTGATTGCATAACAATAGAGTATCCATGTCTAAGTTCAAAAAAGTTCATAAGTAACAAACGTAAAGTGCATAAATATAGTGTCCATTAAAACTGGTATCCATCATGCTCATCCTTAACAGTGTGCAAAATAAAGCATGCTTCAGTGCTCTCCTGTGACCCCCAACCACGTATGCGCTCACCTCTGAGCGTGTGACACAGTAACTAAACAGTGTCTAAACACGCATTGGAGCCACTCCTGGGCTCATACAGGGTATGCTGATGCTGATCTCCAACTCGCTCAGATAACATCAATGATTTCACATATAAGAAAGAAGAAAAATGTACAAGTGCGTGAGTGGACCATCCTATCCAGAGTATAATATGCAGGGAATGCTCGTATGGCGTGTGGTGTGGTGTGTTAGTCTCTTCTGCTCCTCCTTGCTGACAGCTCTGTCCTGGCCCCTCCCCTACGCGTGTTCGGCACAGGGATCACGTGCCTTCATCTGGGGCAGTCAGCTTACTTGCATAATTGATCTATGAGTTCCTGTGCTCCATAGGGGGTAGGCGATGGTACTGATTCTTGTCAGGTAGCACAGAAAACATTTCATCCTGTACCTAGATAAAGCCAGGCGCCTCGGTCTTGGCTGAAACCAAAGAACATTATAATATCCCCATGCTGGCAGAAAATTGGCAGACTTTTCCGAGCTTCCCCCTATAATGGATACAGGGTACTTATGTCTGGCAGGAGGTGAGAAGGTGTTTAGGATTGCTGTGAGCATGGGCTGTGTGCTACTATCTGGATATTGGGACTGCTGGGGCTTGAGGTTCCGTATTAGATGTGCTTACTGCCTTGTGCACTATTTCTCCTTGCCGTGCCTCCAGTCTACCCTCACAACTGCTACCTTTGTGGTCCTGAAGCCACGACCAGGACACTCAGCCCTCTGAGGACCCACGATTTGCCTGTGAAGGACCTTTGCCCTCTGTCCTCTGGGCCTCCTCTCTCTGCCACTCTACCTGAATCCCCTGAGCTGCAAAGCTGCTGCCTGCTGGTGAGTCATTTGACCCCTGCTGGGCCAAACCCTGTTCTGCCTAGATCTCTGCCCTGTGTGTTGGACACTTAATCCTTAATTATTTCCTGCCAAGAGGGTCCCTGCCACTTGCTGTGCCTGCTGTTGCCCTGTGGATTGTTCCCTGTTGCTGTACCATATTCCCTCCCCATGGACTCTTAACCCTTGCTGTGCCCTTTAGTCTTATGGATGGTGTGTACTTGGTGTCCACCTCCTTTACTCTTACATCCAATATCACCAGCGGGGAAGTCCCAGAATAAAAAACAGTAGCGCGATAATCGTGCAATATGTTTATTTTAACATATCCTTATTAAAAACATATGCCAATGCACTTTATGTGCCATAAGGTGGCACCAGCTGTAATCGCCTGCAAAGTTACAATCCTCACCGCTTGCCTCTATGAGCCGGCGTGCATTCCACCTGAGTCGGACGTGACGTCAGCAGGACCCGAAAGTTCTGCTAAGACCTCAATGCATTTCACCGGAAAGGCGTCATCAGGACTTGCTGATGGCATTAAAAAGTTGATATGACACTGGGAAAAATGCATCGCAAAGGAAATTTACTACGTAGAACAGTGATGTAATTTGTTTTTGAAATTCTTAATAAAAAGAGTTAAAAGAGTGGAGAAACTTTTTAGGAACCCTCGTATAGCTGGTTACATTAGTTCAAGCTGGACCAATTTAACCTTGTAAAATATCCAAACCTGGAAATCTTTAATGTACAGGTCACATAAACAAATACAGAAAATAAATGGGAGAGTCATGTCCACCTGATGTACCACACAGCATATAGAGTGCAACGGGCAGGAGAAGATAACATAGGGTCCCTTCCATCTGAGATCAGTAGGAAGAAAAAACGCCTGGTGTCAAAGTGGGTGTGAGGTTAAGGGGAGGCAGGATGTTGGAGAGTCTTCTGCCAGTGGTCCATGGGGGGAAATGCACTGGAGTCAATGGTCCCTTGAAAGAAAAAAAAAATGGCCAACATTTTTGGGTGAAAAAAAATGGCCCAACTTCATGTTAAGTGAGAGGTAAAAATGGCCAGCATCAGCAGCTAGAAGAAGGGTGTTGGTGGTCAGTGCAAATAAAAAAAACATGATGTAACAGGCTGGGTTGGGGAGAATGATGTTGTTATTATCAGGTAAAAGTCCCCTTTAAAGTGGGAAAAAATAAAATCTAAGCCAGTCTGTAAAGAAGAAGCTTTATTCTTACCTTTCCATTGGCCAGTGTGTTAAATCTTCTCTCTCGTGAAGAACTCCAGGCACAACTCCTCAGTAACACTCCAAAGTATGTCAGATAATTGTCTCTGCTGGGCGGTTTAGTTCCTCCAGCCAACCCTGTATATCAATAGAGGACAGCAGGCTGGCTTATTTTTTATGACTGTAAAAAATATATTTATTATAATAAATATATTACACTCCCTAAAACACAGCATAGGATCATAGTAACTTACATTACAAACAGTCTCCACCCTGTAAACCTACTAGCACTGTATGGCACCTGGTGTAATAAGCTGCCCCATAACAGGACATCATGCTATTCTTCTTCAAAGAATACACCTTGTACATGAAAAGCCGATTCCCCCATAACCCTCCAGACATGCACACTCCAACAGAATGTCTTATATTTTGTACAATACTGAATTAACTCCATTCATTTCACTGGAATAGCCTATCAACAGCCTTACAAACAATGGACATTCAGTTGAAGTGAATAAAACTCAGGCTGTGCATACACCAGGGATGACTTACAGGAGTGAGAAGATTTTAAAACCAGTTATAATTGATTCCATGTCATACAGGGCAGACTACAAAGCAATGAACAACAGGGTGCTCTATTTTCGGTACACCATATGCACAAAAGTTTGTGCATACCTAACCATCATGTCTACTACTGTATATGAACAAAATGTATAAGAACAACAACTCAAACAATTGAGTTCAGATGTTCACATTGAAGGATACAGTTAACGATACATCATTCAAAGAGGTTTAGGCAATTGTACTTTTCTAGTCTTGTGACACCAGTTTGGGGCAGGGCCCTGTTTTAGCATGACCATGCCCATGTGTATGAAGATAACTTGATAAGGACATGGTTTGAAAAGTTTGGTGTGGAGGATCTCAGGTGGGCTACACAGAGCCCTGACCTCAACCATACTGAACTCCTTCTGGATAAACTGGAACATCGATTATGAGCCAGGTCCAATATCAACATCCAACATTACAAATACTATTTTTTTGTCTAAATGTGCCCACATTCCCACAGACACATTCCAAATTGTTGTGGAAAGCCTTCCTCGAAGAGTGGAGGATGTTATAGAAATAAAAGGGCTACCTACAGATGAATGCCCATTGTTTTGTAGTGGGGTGTCTAATAATCACATAGAGATATAATGGTCAGGTATTCACAAATAGTTGGCCAAGAAATGTATATCATATTGTGAAAATGATGTTGGAGGGAAGGGGGACATAAAGAGGATTATAGCACGAAAAGTCAAGTTATCTTTTAACAACAGTCACCTAGAGTTAAACATACTGCAGACAATAATCATTGGTTGAGGAACCTTTACAAAAATAGACAAAAACACAGGGGTTTTTTCAAATGGTTAGTGGATTCCCCTGTTGGCATCCCTGATGGGACCAAAGGGTTTGCTTCTTTTTAGGGGTTACCACCTGTTTGTTACTGTACCAGACAATTCAGTTATCCAAACCAATGTCCAGTTTTTAGATTACTCCCATAACTGTCTGACTGTAGGGAAAATGTGTGATATTGTGACAACTTGGCAGTACCGAAATAAGCACACCATAAAGCACATTAGTAAAGCCCATTGCTGTGTTTTATATATTTGCCTTTTTTTTTAAAGCGGAACTATGTTCACCCCCACTCCAGTGATGCAGTGCCCAGGAGCTCCCTCACTGACTGTTGATGTTAATGGAAATTGTATGCACAGTCGTGCACAATGACATGCATGAAGATGTGCACTTGCTAATAAAAATTCATGAGTGACAACTAGAGGTTCCCTAACTCGCGCGCATGCATATAATAATTCTCGAGTGATAACTAGACGTGCCCTGACTCGCTTGCGTGTCCCCTCACGTGTGCATGGGCATTAGCATGAGCGTGCGTGAATACTTGGCGCTCGCTTGCCTTTTTAAAGTGGCTCCATAGACCAGAAGATTGCTGAGTGGCCATCAGCTGTGACCTGGTCCTGTGTTTGTTATGTGTATATATCAGAAAGAAGGGATCTCCACTGTGAGACAGTGGAGAAGAAGACAGCCAAATGAGTGACACAAAATGCATTGTTGCCGTTTACACATTTCTAACTTTAATATTTAATTAAAATGATTGAAATAATCTACCCCAATGGGGAATAACTAATATAGAACCACCTGGATGCATTTAAAAATGGGCCCTACAAGGGACCCTATTAAGTAGCCACCAAGTACAATCAATGAACAAAAAACACAAACAATTTGTGACACTAAACACATAACAAAAACATACAATTGTCTAGACGCCAGATGGTCAATGTCAACCAGTCAATCCACGGCTAATGCAGTATATAGGTAAGGAAAATTAATTTTCCTAATAGTATAGTGGATTGTCCATGTGTACAAAGGTCCCTGGGTGCTCGAGCCTAAGGACTGTAGATGGGGAGAGGAGGGGACATAGAGAGGCAAATTCTATAGGAGATCTGTCCACAATTGGCAATACCGTGGAGATGTGGATAGTTACAGTATCTTCTAATGTAATCAAAGTTAATTAGATTCTGACTCCTATGTAAATATTCCTGAATAGCCAAGTCGGTTCACGGTATCAATGAAACCTGGGGTCCGGTGCCGCGCTAGTCCTGAAGTGAGATCCAGTCGCTGTATATGCTGGATATGTGTTCCAGCCTGTACTGCAGTAAGGGGTGTTGATACAATCCTAAGCAATAAGTGTAGTGCTAAGTAAATAAGCAAATGAAAAGTGCCAGAATAGGTGCTCCAAATAAAAGAGAAATATATAATAAAGATATATGTAAAACGCTGGAGCCCACCCCAAGGGATTATGTGTTACAATGTGTACTAAACAATAATAGACCAATAAATTGACAATATCAAATCACGTGGTGAATAAAATAAATATTCTTCAAAAATAATACGGTATTTGCCTCTAATGCATTTAAAAACCATAAATAGTGCTGTATATTTATATCCAAAAATTAGTGCAATGTGTTAAACCGTGATTAGTCACTAAAATATGTGGCTGGGGACAACAGTGCCAAAAGAAACAAGATAATAAAAAAATTTTTTTCATTCAGTGTTATAATGAATAGCCATAGTGATCTAGACAAAAGTGCATCATGCAGTAAAATGTCCGGCAACCAGCAGGGGGTGCTCAAAGTTCAGATAATACAGTTCAGATAAAAGTGCCTCAGTGCAGCAAAAAACGGCTTCAATATTTCCTTGGTGGTATCACATTAACATGACATGCAGATGAGGTAAATTAACATAACTTCAGAGGAATGGTGACTGTGCAATAAAAGCAAAATTGTATCCATGCAGGAATCCTCAAACAGTGGGTAGTGGCCTCTTACCTCACTATACTGAGGTTACAGCATAGAGCAGCAGTCGCTATTGGTGTCTCCTATGCAGGGGGGTCCAAGATGCTGTGCTGTTAATTAGTCAGACCTCAAGCCCATAGGGAACATCATGTTGGAATGAAGAGATAAAGTCCCATATAGTGTAGTATTTAGTATTAAAAGTTAGACTTTATTTAGTATTCAAACATCATACAGGGTACTCACACAGTGAACGATAGATGGTACAATGTATCCAGACGAGCGGCGAACTCGTACACTGCTACCAGTGGGCGGTGCCTGTCCCTACGCGTGGCGTCACGGGTCACGTGGCTTCATCAGGGGATAATACAAGGCAAGCTACACTGTCTTTAAATAGACCAGGTTAAGTCTATGGGCGGCGGCCATTTTCCCGGAGTTGTATGTAAATTTGCCATAGCGGCCATTTTCTTGAGGCTCGATGGGCGCCGCCATTTTGTTGGTTACAAAAGGGCGGTTATAGACAACCAGGGGACGGGTGGATAGTATATGCATATTAAATGCTACTGTTGCCTCTTAGGGGACCCGTAATACATACGAGCCGGGATGTCATAGTAGAGGGCAATGTACACAAGATATTATTCTTGTTTAAAATGTTGAAATCCCTAGTATCCAAATCCGGAATATAATCAGGGCCAGTAATTGACAGGAGTGGTGGGAGGAGGTTTAGATGTTACTGAATGACAGATACGCACCTCCCACTGAGAGCATTGCGTTCTGGTGCAGAAACAACATGTTAAATATTCCTAAGACTATTTCCCACATACATAATAAAAACACACAGAGGAGTAAAAGAATGTATCTAAAAGGTGTATGAGTTTTATGAATGCGATGTCTGATAAAAAATGTATTTATCAGATAAAAAAGAAGGTATATGATAAAAATGTGATAAAAATAATTTAAAATAAAACGCCCATTAGCTAAAATCTAGGGGGACTCTCCCTTTAGAAGTGGACAACAGTGTTCCTATGGTACTAAGTACAAGAAAAACCCCCTCGTTTATCTGATGAGGACGGTGAGCCAGCACAGTTGGGTGGCATGGTGTCAGAATCGCATGTAAAAAATAAATGCGTTATTTGACTAATAGAGGGGGAGGGGGAAGGGAGAAAATGTGGGAATGGATAAAATAGGCCCTACCTGGATAAAAAAGTTAATCAGGATCTAAAAATCGCTCAAGAAGCAGTTGAGATCGAACTCTATGTTGAGGCCTCGGGGTGTGAATGTATCCAAGGTAAAAATCCATCTGGATTCTGCCTGGCTCAGGGACCTGACCTTATGTCCCCCCCGCCAATGTCTAATATAGGGTTCAATGCCCCAGAATTTTAAATGTGTCAGATCTTTATTATGGTGTAATAGAAAATGCTTTGAGACACTGTGCTTATCGTAGCCTTTCAAGATGTTCTTCACATGTTCTTTTATTCGTATTTTCAAAGGTCTTTTTGTTCGGCCCATGTACTGGAGCCCACAGCTGCATTCCAGGGCATATACCGCCCCTTCTGTATTGCAGCTGATGAAATTCTTAATTTCAAATGAGTTACCAGTACTTGTTGATGTGAAATTGAATTTCCTCTCGTTTGGTCTTTTGGTTTTTACACAGGCAAAACACCTCTTACATGGGTAGAATCCTTTCCCGGTAAAAAAAGTGTAGTTTCTTTTTGGTGGATCAATTACATTTTTTACCACCTTATCCCGAATGGTCGGGGCTCTCTTGTAGATAAAGTGCGGTCGTGTAGGTAAAGCTTCTTGTAATTGTTTGTCTGCTCGGAGAATGTGCCAGTGATTTTTAATAATCCTTTCTACTTTCTTATGTTGTAAATTAAAATCTAAAATCAAAGGTGCTCCCCCTAGTGGCTGTTTTGGTTTGTTCGTCTCTTTAACCAGATCTTTCCGGTCCATTCTTGCAACTTCTTCTATTTCCTTTGTTAGTAGTTGGCGGTCGTAGCCTTTCTTTGAGAATCTCAGTGCTAATGTCTTGGCTTGGTCTAAATACGTATCTAGCTGCGTACAATTTCTTCTTAATCTCACAAATTGGCCTTTCGGTACGTTGAAAAGCCAATTTTTATGGTGGCAGCTTTCAATCGGTAAGAAGCTATTTCTGTCTACATTTTTAAAGTGCGTTCGTGAGGTAAGCCCTGAGGTGTCTTGGATAATCTCGAGGTCTAAAAATGTAACTCTACTCTCACTGATTTCCCAGGTCAATGTAATATTCTTGTTGTTCCTATTTAGTCTCTCCAGGAAACTAGTAAGCCCTTCTGTATCGCCTTTCCAAAGGATAAAAATATCATCAATGTATCTTTTATACATTACTAGTTCGCTTGGTGTGTCTTCAAACACACTAAATTCCTCCCATTGGGCCATGAATAATCCAGCTATACTAGGGGCGAATTTTGCCCCCATTGCAACCCCAGTGTGCTGCCGATAATATCTACCATTGTACCAAAAATAGTTGTTCTTGAGATTGAACTCGATGCACTTAATTAGAAATTTCCTCTGTATACAGGGTAATTTAGTATATTTTCTCAGGCCCCATTTGGCAGCTTCGCATGCCAGGTGATGTGGTATAATGGTATATAGTGACGACACGTCTGCGGTCGCCAAAATCCATGGGCCTTCTTCTTTGGGGATATTTTCCAGGATTTGCAGCATCTGTTTAGTGTCCTTCAGGTATGCTCGTGTATGCTGTACGGCTGGTTGCAAGAATACGTTGATTTATTGACTTAAATGTGATGATAAAGAATCGATGCCGTTTACTATTGGTCTCGGAGGAGGATTAATACTGTTTTTGTGGATCTTCGGCAGGAAATATATAATGGGTGTGCGGGCCGACTCTGGGACTAGAAATTTCGCTTCCTTCTTATTCAGAATATTTTTCTTGACTCCAAGACATACTATTTGCTCCAGTGCTTTCCTACATTTGTATATCGGATTACTTAATAGCCTCGTGTAAGTGTCCTCATCGCTGAGCATCTCTGTCATCTTCTGATGGTATTGTTCTTTTGCGAGTATGACAAATCCAAATAAAAGAGAAATATATAATAAAGATATATGTAAAACGCTGGAGCCCACCCCAAGGGATTATGTGTTACAGTTTATTCACCACGTAATTTGATATTGTCAATTTATTGGTCTATTATTGTTTAGTACACATTGTTACACATAATCCCTTGGGGTGGGCTCCAGCGTTTTACATATATCTTTATTATATATTTCTCTTTTATTTGGAGCACCTATTCTGACACTTTTCATTTGCTTATTTACTTAGCACTACATTTATTGCTTAGGATTGTATCAACACCCCTTACTGCAGTACAGGCTGGAACACATATCCAGCATATACAGCGACTGGATCTCACTTCAGGACTAGCGCGGCACCAACCCCCAATTTTTGTCATTGTCATTCTTTTAGGGTTTAAGGCTGAACCCTATTCGGTGCAAGCTGCTTCTCCCTATTCTTAACCATATTAGTAGCACTGATTGGTAGCGCAGGAATAACACTCCCTATATTGAAACCTGGGGTCCATATTAACTTCTTAATGGACCTTGTGGCAATGTATGGACATTGTATTGATCCTAAATAGGGATGCTGACACTCAACTTGGTTGAACAGTTATTATCCAGTCTACAAATTGGCCACTAGTACAAACATGCTTCAAAAAAGCCACTTAGTTCAAAATCACCGTCATTCGGTTAATTTGCCGCGTATGTGCTTGGGTGATTAGCAAAGTAATTAATTGTTCTTCAGGCAATAAGCAGACAGAGTGACTGTGCCAGCTGTTGACTTCACATCAAGTTGCATATCAGGTGTGTAAATGAATATCTGTACATTACCCTGTGCTGTAGCAGGTCACTCTCCAAGGTCATTTAATTCAATTGATCAATCAATGTTCCATGCCTTCTGATCCGGATGGACCACCTTGTATTGCTGCCTACATTCACCCTAATCCTCTCCGAGTACTTCACTGTCCCTGGCTAACTATGGCTCGCATACGGGACATATTAAATGCGGCATCACATGACGCTGATCACGTCAACGCGCTTCGCTTGGAATTGCGTAGCTTTGTCTGGACGTTAGTGTGGTGCTCCGACTGTTCCTTATCACGGTGTCTCCACCTCAGGTTGTTACCACCCCTGATTGTAATTCTTAAAGGAACATACTAATATGTAACTATGTAACATTTTTGTGTTTGTCATTTTGTTCATACTGTGAACTCTTCATGTGCATATATGGACTTGGAAAAGAGGCCACAACCATATGTTGGGGAATATTCATAAAATAATAGTTATAAAGTGAAATAGAACAGAAAAAACACTGTTGTAGATAGAGATTGGTTTTATCTTTCTTTTATAGCAGTGAGGCATACATTAGGCATACATTAGACTAAGTCTAAGACACACACATATCAAGAGGACAAGACAAACAGGAACATTTTCCACATCTAAACCATGACTATATAAATAGAATTATATTCACAAGAGTACATCCATAAGGGCTAAATTCCATCCGGATATTAATTTAACGCAGAATATCTATCACATCTGCCTATAAAGCCCGTCCGGCTACTCCACAGAATATCAATAGTCAACCAGAATGGAAAAATCAGTCACAAATTCATGGATAAATGAACAAAGCTCCCAACATACACTCATCCATAAAGATAGGTCCTAGATTTTATTCGAGATTTAAGTGTGTGGGAGGGGGGGGGGTCATATACTGCTAGAGCTAAGGGATCATCTATGCTATGATACCAAAAAAACTGTAAATTTAACTCTGTGTTTAACCCAAGGGGAAGACTTCAACTTTTCCGAATTTTTCCTTCTGTAATAGAACCTGTTTAAAGTCACCCCTTCTTGCTGACAATTTGCGTACATAAATGCCTTTCACGGACATACCATCCAAATTTCCGCGGTGGCACTGGGCAAAATGGCAGGCTAGAGGTTTCTCGGGGTCCTTTGCTTTTATTTCCAGCATATGTTTCCTTATTCGTATCTTCAGGGGACGTTTGGTCATGCCAATGTAAATTTTCTTACACGGACAAGTCACCATGTAAATTAATCCTTCTGTTGAACAGTTGATAAGATTACGTATCTGGAGATCTCTCTCACCCAGAGCATCTGTAAATGTCTCTTTTCTGTCCTGTGGGCACATCTAGCATTGTCCACACGGGAACATATCCACACTTCTAGGGTATTCAGATAGCCATGTTGTATCCACATCCTTTCGAAATTCAGATTGGATCAACATGTCTCCCAAATTTCTGGCCCTCCTCGCAACCATCTTAGGTGATGGGCACACTATGCTTGCTAACCCTGGAGTACTTGTCAGAATATCCCAGTGTCTCTGGAGAATACCCCAAATGATATTCCATTGAGATCCAAATTGGGTTATTATTCTTGGTGTAATTTTCAAGAGGTAATCCTTGTCTTGTACAGCTACCTTTCTTTTGGCTTTCCTTAATTGACCATGTGTGTATCCACGTTCCCGAAACCGGGAACGTGATTTCGGGAACGTTCTTTACTCTCTCTCCTATATTCATCCATTTTGGTAGAGTTACGTTTCACACAAAGAAACTGGCCTACTGGAATTCCATGTTTTAGCCACCTTGGATGATGGCTATCCGCCTGCAGAAGAGTATAAGCTGACGTTTCTTTCCTAAATGTACTAGTAGTGAGAGAATCTCCTTCAATGCATATGTCAAATGCATATGTCAAATGAATATTCTGATCATTTACAGTAATTCAGGAATATTTACATAGAAGTCATAATCTAATTGACTTTGATTACATCAGAAGATAATTATCCACATCTCCACTGTATTGCCAATTGTGGACAGATCTCCTATAGAGATTGCCTGTCTATGCCCCCTCCTCTCCCCATCCACAGTCCTTAGGCTTGAGCACCCAGGGACCTCTGTACACACGGATAATCCACTATACTATTAAGAAAATTATTTTTCCTTACCCATATACAGCATTAGCCAAGGTGACCAGGTGTTCGTTGATTGTACTTGGACACGGTGGTTACTTAATAGGGTCCCTTGTAGGGCCCATATTTAAATGCATCCAGGTTGTTCTACATTAGTTGGGGTAGATTATTTCAATCATTTTAATTAAGTAATAAAGTTAGAAATTTGTAAACTGCAACACTTCATTTTGTGTCACTCATTTGGCTGTCTTGTTCCCCACTGTCTCATAGTGGGGATCCCTTCTTTCTGATATATGCCTAATTGAGGTCAGAGTGACACTACCATACATGGTAAACAGTGTAGACACTAGGTATTATATACATGCTTAAGGAGCTATTTCCCTAAACTGTTGTGTTTTGTTCCTGTGTATACCCGGCCTGTTTGACTGTGCTCCTTTCTGATACCTTATTGCTTGTGACCTGACTCTGCCTTTTGCCTACCATTCTGGTGCCTTCTCTGCTCACCTGGTACCAACCCTTGCTTATCCCTGACTCTGCTTTGGACCCGGATTCTGTACCTCTGCTGCTTGGCCGTACTGACTTTTGCCTGCCTTAACACCCAAGATCTTGCATCCACCTATTCTTCAACTTGGTTGCTGCCCGCACTGTTCTGCACCTTTTGCTGTGTACCTGCACCTGCCAGCCCACCAGTCTGCCTGCTGCCCTGCACCTGCTGGCATGTATCTGCATCTGTCAGTTCACAAGTCTGCCTGCTGCTTTGTACCTGCTGCAAGAACCTTCTGTCGAAGATCTCCAATTAGGCACCCATGCCACTCCGTGACCTGTTACATCTTGTCACCACCAACAGGAGAGTGTAAGGAAAAGCCCTCCTGTTAGCTCGTCCCCATCCAGGTACGTGACAATTGACATCTCCCCGGGCTTCTACCAGGTCCCTTTAGATTTTCCTGGCCCGAGATGACTTCACTCCCACACATGCATAGGAGTTCATTCATCTTGGGAGAAATTGTACACTGATCTGTGTACAAAGTTATTTCTCCATAGCCACCAGTCAGCATCACACTTGCCCCTGGCCTAATTAAAAGAAACTACAGAGCACAATGGCCTCGTGAAATATGTAATATTTTTTGTAGATAAAAATGGGAATGATGCTCACAAATCTATCACAATGGTCATTAAATCACATCAATGGGAAGGATTAACCACCTCCGAAAACCACTAGCATCCAAGGGAATGACTGTCACAGCTGATGATAAAGAATGTCTGATGCATTTCTGGGGCTCCACCTGCTTTAATCAGAACCTCCCCAACTCCCACTTACCATTGTTTACACTGTGGTCCTATGTGAGGCCATAGCCAATCCTCCAATTATGTGTGCTGTACTTTGTCTCTGTGTAAGTTTGGGCAATGAACTGGGTGCCATAACAACAGATACATAAACAAAAGTGATGTCCTTTTGGGAGCCAAGGCCAATCAGCAGTTTCATTGGGTTCTCCTATGAGACCTATACTCAGGAGAAGGTGACATGAGTCCATAGCAGGTGATGCAACCCAGGGACCTGCAGGGTGTGGGCACTGTGATCAGGGAAGGCTGTGTGGGCTGGTGGTTGTTGGGGGGGAGAGGCAAGGGAATATGGTCTCATGATCAGCCAACAGGTGTCACCTAGATTTGCCACCTCATTAATTTAAACATAAACGCATGTTAATTGCACAGGTTCCTTGGCAGATTAAGGTGGTAATCAAACCCACTTAGTGCCTTATCGGAAATAAATTAGCCTCAGAACCTGTGTAATAAATATAGGTTTGGGTTTACAGAGATGAGGTGGCAACCCTAGTGTCACCCCTTTGTCTTGCCAGGCAGCACACTAGGGGAAGTATGGAGAAGATGAAAGTGTATGCTATCATGTACCCCAATAACCATTATTGGTGGGGACTTTCCTTATCCCACTGACACCAGGCACTATTCCTGTCACTGACACCAACAATAGGGTACTTTTTTCCCACTATCACGAAAGATCGAGCACTCGAGAAAGTATGTAAAGTATGTCAAATACTGCTAGAATTGTATATGTACATCCAATTCAGGGACAAGTAGGCTACTCCAAAATCGTGGTGGTCATTCACAGAAATCCAATGGTCTCCTGCCTCAGAGAAACGACTGCTGCTCCAAACAATGCCTCCATTCAGTTGCCCTATTCATCGGGATTGTGATTATCCTCCCCAATGTGATATCTCAATGTTGATTGTTTTCTGTTATTTTGGTTGAGAAACATTTCTGATAACACTACATACACATAGTGGGAGGAATCACGACCTTCAGGGGTGTTGAGGGTTTGAAAAATGAGCTGGAAAAGGATTTGAGATAGATTTCTTTGGTTTTAAGCGATATGTATCCCTACCATATTTTTCATGAATTTTGTAACAATAAAATAACATTTTTAACCTATGTCTATGTTCAGAAAATCATTCTGAGAGGTTTCTACAACTTTAAAGTCCCACTCATTTTTTTCTCTATTGTTTGTTTCTACGGAGATATCTGCTGACATCATAGAGCAGTGATTACTACTGTTTGTATATCACCCCTGCGACTTTTAGAAACCAGAGGATGTTTCTGCCGTGCTGCCCACATCCAGGGGTGCAAATACTGATCCTTTGATTTAAAAAAAAAAATGCTGAGGACAGCTGGATCTAGATATCTCCCCTGGTTTTTGGAATAAGTGGTCATTTTCTGCTACAGTCCTAATTGGTTAAACGTACAAATTAGCAACGACAGCAGGGGTATGTTAATTGGTGATTAATCATCTCTAGGCACTTGGCTCCAGGTATTTCAGGTGTACTGAAGGAACCATTTTCATATAAAACAACCCAGCAGGAAAAAATAAAAAAAGACTATATAGTGGTAGCAAGATCCTTTTAAAAGGAACCCATTGCTGTCATTGTTTACTTGTTTTTGAAGGTGCATGCTTCAAAGTCGTCATCTCTATCCTTCCTTTACTACCTGATGAGTACCTGACCCAAAACAAAATTAGACACAGAAGTGTAGGGGAATTTAATGCAGACACATTTTCTTCATACCAATGGATTACAAAACAGTAAAGCAAGGAGCAACATGACAACCCAAAACACAAATCTCCAAATACATACAGTAACAGCAATAGCAGCTCCTCCTATATTTCTCTTTAGCTACACCACTGGGACCAGAGATGTGTATACTAAATTACCAGTTGAAGATGGAACTGAGAACAGAAAGGTAGTTTAACGCTCATCTTTAAAGTTTTACTAAATCCACAACAGGAAAATCAGTTTGTATATGCAGTAAAGCATGCTTGTTATGCCCCGTACACACGGTCGGACTTTGTTCGGACAGTCCGACAACAAAATCCTAGGATTTTTTCCGACGGATGTTGGCTCAAAGTTGTCTTGCATACACACGGTCACACAAAGTTGTCGGAAAATCCGATCATTCTGAACGCGGTGACGTAAACAGGGCAGTAGCCAATAGCTTTCATCTCTTTATTTATTCTGAGCATGCGTGGCACTTTGTCCGTCGGATTTGTGTACACACGATCGGAATTTCCGGCAACGGATTTTGTTGTCGGAAAATTGTATAGCCTGCTCTCAAACTTTGTGTGCCGAAAAATCAGATGGAAAATGTCCGATGGAGCCTACACACGGTCGGAATTTCTGACAACACGCTCCGATCGGACATTTTCCATCGGAAAATCCAACCGTGTGTACGGGGCATTATACTCACCGTGGAACCTAAGGGGTTAAAGTGGATGTAAACCTGATTCATGAAATTTGTGCTAATCCTCCTAAGCACATATATCTACAGTGTTTTCTTAGGCTAAGCACTTAGGCTAAGGCCCCTTTCATACGGGGCTGTCCGTTTTCATTACTCTGCTTGCTCAGCGAGGATCGCTCTGTTGATCCCCGCTGAGCCGGCGGATGACAAGTCCATGTCTGTACTCTGTATAGAGTCCACTCTCCCCTATGGGGGGGATCAGATGATTACGGACCGCCTGTCCATTTTCATCCGATCCCCTTCGCCAGACGGATGGAAAATAGGACTTCCATCCGTCTGAATTTTGCGGAGCGGATCGGATCGGGGCGGATTGGATGTCAGCGGACATGTCACCGCTGACATCCGACGCTCCAACGAGCTGTATGAAGTGACTGACAGGCGGATCTGAATGGTCCGCCTGTGTGAAGGGGGCCTAAGGTGACCAGACTTTTAAAATGAAATCCAGGGACATATTTTTTTTATTTATTTTTTTATTGGCATATGGTAAACTATTTTATAAGCATATTTTCCTCAAATGACATATGCAGTGTATGTGCTATGTGTTTATGGAATGATTGTATGATATACAGTATACGTTATTTCTCACATTTCGTCCATAAATAAAGATTAAAAAAAAAATACTTTTTAGAATTTTTTGAGATATGACTACCAAATGTTATGAAGGTAAGACAGAGAAAAAACAGAGTGCAGTGTTCAGGAGTGCACTACATAAAGAATGCAGGGCTCAGCAGTGCCCATCAATGTAGTCTCACCAGTGCCCATCTATACAGCCTCACCAGTGCCCAGCAATGCAGCCTTACCAGTGCCCAGCAATGCAGCCTCTCCAGTGCCCAGCAATGCAGCCTCACTAGTGCCCATCCAATGCAGCCTCACCTGTGCCCAGCAATGCAGCATCACCTGTGCACAGGAATGTAGCCTCACCAGTGCCCAGGAATGCAGCCTCACCAGTGCCCAGAAATGACACACTGACACACTGAGGGATGTGTCAGGCCGGTCTCTCTCACTGTATCAGCTTTAATTTGAATCGCCAGGTGCCCACCGTCACACAAGTCCTGCCTCCCGGACCGGCTCCTACCTATGAAAGACAACACATGTCCATTGGACAAGTGTGCTGTCTGTCGAAGGAGAAAACCAGGAAGCCTGACTTGTGTGATGGCAGTCGACACAGCGGGAGATGACGGCCTCACACACCCCCAGTGTGTGGCACCCGGGACCCCCCCCCTCTGCCTCAGCACCCTCCCAGGATCAGCCTGCACCTAGCGCCGCCCCTGCAATCTGGGGACAGATCCGGGGACAGATGGGCTCCAGGGACAGCGTCCTTCATCCGGGGACTGTCCTCGGAAACCGGGGATGCCTGGTCACCCTAACTAAGGCTGCATTCACACCTGAGCGTAGTGTCTTTGAGCACTTTTTTTTTTTTCTTGTTTATATGCGCAATTTTGGCGCATTTTTATGTGTGATCTTTTGGTTTGTATGCAGCGTTTTTGGGCTTTGCCTTTTTTTATTAGCCAATAGAGAAAACTATTATCTGTTGCATCATTTGTTGCTAGGTATTTCAGCTTTCTTAGCTTTTCCATTAGCTTTTATTTCTGCTTTTATTATTATTATTCATTTGTTATAATGTTTTTTCGTTAGGGTAAGGGGTTCGAGTTCAGTTAAGGTCAGGGTTAGGATTAGGAGTTTGGGGTTAAGGTTATTTATTATTATTTTATTTATTTATTTTATTTTATTTTATTTATTATTATACGAATAATAATAAATGACTAACTAAATGTAAAATAAATACACAAATAAATAAAAATCATAAATAAAAAATAAATAAAGTCAATAAATTAATACTAAGTAACAATAAATAAACAATTAACCCTTAACTTTAACCCTTACCCCTTAAAAAAGTAAAATAATAATAAATAAATAAACTAAACACCCTAACCCTAACACAAAATAAATTATTATTATTAATATCTATTTTTTGTTCGAGTTTGGGTGTTTATTGTTATATTATTATTATTATTATTAATAATAATAAGATTAGAGGTTAATTATTATTTATTAATGTATTATTACATATTATTAATTTATGTCATGTGGTATGCCACATGTTGTGTTACTATTTCCTTTCCTATTTTCCCCACCCATCCCAGTTTTTGCCAGGACATTCACTCTCAGGCTTGAGAGTTCTAATTATTTCTTGCAAACTCCAAGATGTAGTTTTCTAGGCAGGGGGAGGATGTAGCACCCTGGTGTTTAGGCAGGGTTGCTAATAAATTTAGTTTGTCAGGTATTTAGAATTCAGAGGTTCGCACCACTACTATGGTGTAGCTGCCACTGGTGTAAGTCAATTACCTTGATTTCATTAAGGCACAGATATTTATCATCCTGGCTGATTGTTAGAAGATCCACTGATTCCTCTCTAACTCTGGATTGCTGTACCTTTTCTCTTGTGCGACCTGGATGGCTGTCTGGGTGGACGTGTGTTATGTCGCCTGGGTTGCTACTCCGAAAGCCTGAGGTCTATCCCGGGGACACTTGGCTGCTAGGCTGCCTGAATAGAAAACACCCAGAGGGTAAAAACAGAACTAATAGCTCTACTTTAAAGTGGTGTTATGATGAATGCCGAGATTAGTGGTATCTGTGCCTTAATGAAATCAAGGTAATTGACTTACACCAGTGGCAGCTACACCGTAGTAGTGGTGCGAATCTCTAAATTGTATACGCATACCAAAACCAAGGGGAGATATAGCAATTCTTCAAAGAGGAACAGGCAATTACCAAAAAATATAAATGTTTTTTTTAGAAAAAATACACTTAAACACCAATCAAAAATATATGGTTAAAGAACCAGGCACCACCACCAATATAAAAACATGACAATGTTGTCATAATCCAACACAGATGGCCACCACATACATACACCATGCACTCCTCCTAATAAATAAATACAGTATGTTGATGTCAAAAAGTAATCAATTAAGGAGTAGGTGATCTCTCTAGGTAGCTTGATAAATGATTAGTGATGGACGTGGAGGAGGGCGGATGGGGATGCAGCCATATGGGGAATCATGTCTGTTGTGGGAATGTCCGTAATGAAGGAAGCTGACGATCACGTGCAGGCTGTTAGGATTGTGGGCTGGTTGTCCTTAATGATATGAGTACAGAATAATGACAAACTGCAGCAAAGCACGGTAAGTGGGGAAGGTCAATGCCTGTGTGCGAATAGCTGTGAGCCTTGGAGAATGTGAGCAGGTTTAAATGGTGTTTCAGTGTCGGTGTTGAGTAAGTAGCGGGTGGGAGTAAAGTGGTTATTGGGAAGGCAGTCCAGATATAACAAGGTAAGGTCTCACCCGATTCTCGTTGCACCGATCAAGAAGAAAACCATATGTGGCTCGTTGCATCTCCGGCCGGCTAGTCAGGCTGGCTTCCTTATGTGGAGGTGATCTCACCTACGGATATACAGGAGACGTTGTGGTGGACGTGCTGTCATCTCGTCATCCTGTTCCTGGGTGAGGGCACTCAAGCTCGTGGAGACGCGGACAAAGATTCCGATGCTGATTGGTGGTTCTGTGGGAGGGCTAGGCAGGGAGTGATGGCGTCATGCTGACGCGTTTCATCCGTCACTCGGATTTCCTCTGATTTTTTCTAATAAAAACATTTATATTTTTGGTAATTGCATGTTCCTCTTTGAAGAATTGCTTTTTCTCCCTTTGGTTTAGGCTGCCTGAAGCCTATAAAAACACAGGAAAGATGCAGCACTAAAACATGTGTACACCCCAGATGAGTGTCCAAGGATGATGATCACAGTGTAAAGTGCTATGAAAATTGCTAAACACAACTATATGCAAGGAAAAAAATCTTAAATGATCCCTGTTGCTTCCTGGATGTGAAGAGCACTACCTTTACTTGGAACATCGCCACCGAAGTTCAGCTCCTGACTTATTGGATGCAGGAGTCCGTGCATGCCTAACCCTCCATAGGAGTTTGTGGCGGAGATCAAATTTCTGACGGTTGTTTATGCCTATTTGACCCACCACCGCTGGCGTGTGTGTCCACAACTCAGGGTAAGAGTACCCATCCCCCTACCTTGGTGTTGGATGTACATTCCCGGGTGCCGTGTGTGAACATCACCCTGCATGCCTCAACTTCGGTCTCATATGTACTTCAGCACCCTGCAACTATGCTTGAGGGACTGACTATGATAGTTTGAATTTTACCATCCAGAGACTTTTTATTTGGTCAATTATGTCCTCTGATTTTTCAAACTAAGTTTCTTTTTTTTCCAGGAGTTACTCCGTGCTCAATTTTGGCCACTCAATTTTGTATATGATTTGTGTATTTGCATTATCTTGAATGAGTTTGTATTTTCAGGATGACCTTTTGTTTTCATATGCACTTAGTAATGCACACAGCACTTCCTTTGCTTCAATTTTAGGATTTTTTCTTTGCATATAGTTGTGTTTAGCACTTTTTAATAGCACTTTACACTGTGATCATCATCCCTGGACACTTATCTGGGGTGTACACATGTTTTAGCGCTGAATCTTTCCTGTTTTTTTATCTTATGCAATTAGTCTTATCGCTGATGCCAGCAGCTGTCTGTTATCAGTAGCGCAACTTTTTCCTTCACTTTTTTTGCATGAAGCCTATCCAGGAAAGAGAGGAGCAGCGTGGGATTGGAGTCCAACCGAGAATAAAGGTTCAGCCGGACGGGGAACCAGTTGCGTTCGGTGGTAGAGGGGAAGCTGTCGCCACTAAGGGCCCATCTACCTTGTTACCGGAGACCACAGTGAGTAAGCTGGAGCCAGTACCAGAGCAGTCTTCTCACCAGCCGGGGACAGTGAAGAAGTGGGAAAGCTTCAGCAGGTGCCAAGCCAGGGGCCCAGCAGGATAGCAGGTGTGACGCTTGAGGAGCTTTAGTAGTGCCAAGCCAGGGACCCAGCAAGATAGCGGGGATGATGCTTGAGGAGTATACAGCATGTTAGCTATGGAAGAGCTCAGGAGATTCAATGGCGATTGGATCTGGAAGTCTAGTGAGAGACTGGGAGCTCAGTGAGTGAAGATCTACAGTGAGAGACTGTAGTGTGAGAGAAGAACCATTCTGTGTTGCCAATAGTTAAGTACAACTATCGTTAGTGACTGTTACAAGATTTGTTGCCATAGGAGACAGCGGTCCTACCTATACAGAAGTAGTATCTGGCTGGAGGCCTTCCACTGTATAGCTGTCTACCTATAATAGTCTCGAAGTCTGCCAATTATCATTGCATCTACTTAAGGGTGTCTTGGCCCTAACCCTCTCTATCACAGTTCTGTTAAGAGACAATAAATCTGTTTTGCATTAAAAAAGTGTCTGGCTCTCCCTAACTCTTGGGGTAATCATTGGGCCTCTGAGGGCCCAGGACTTTGCTACAAGCATATATCAGCCTTCTTCAACCTTTTCACAGAGGAACCCTTGAAATAGCTTTCCAGTCTCAGGGAACCCCTGCTGAAAATGACTATATCTTTAACTCATGATAGATTAGTGTGATGGTCAGTGTGAAGAATGACTTTTACATGTGTGGTTATTGGAAAGAATTACCCTCTTACAGATAGATAAGTTCCTACTGACATCATTGACCCTTTAGCTAAGAGGCAAAAATTGCTCATTGCTCAGGGAACCCCTACAACCTCTGGAGGAACCTTTTTGTTCCATGGAAACCCTGGTTGAGAAACCCTGGTATATACAGATAAGAACATACTTTGTTGCATGGCAACTTTCACAGCACCTAGTAAAACAATTTTGTCTTATTAAAGTGATCCTTATCCTATCTGAAACTTTAAGAGTATCCATATTGCATGAGAGCATTCAAAGCCAGGAGTCCTATATTGGTCCAAGAAGTGTCTTTGAGTGCCCTTTAACCAGTTACTGACCACCCCATAGCAGATTTACTGCTGGAGGGCAGCTGTCTTGTGCAGAATCACATATATTTATGTGCACTGCAGGGGGGTGCTCACGCCAACGCTGCTGTGATTATTCACAGTGGAAGCCGATTTGCGGGTGACGGGCACTGAGTGTCCACCGGTACCCACCAATTACTGGGCAGAGACACAAAACAGGGCTCCGCCTATGTAAACAAGGCAGAACTCCGTTCTGATGGGGGAAGGGATGGATTTTGCATCCCTGCAAGGCAGGGAATAAAATCTGAATCTTCCCCTAGTAAAAACACTGAACACAGTACACAAAAACACTAGCTAGGCACACAGTTAAACAGACTATAAAAGGCAGAAAAGGAATCCTACATTATTGGTTAGTGAACAACAGAGGTAAACTGACCCACCGATTCGCCCTTATGCCGCGTACACACGAGCGGACATTACGGCGGACTTTGCCCGGCGGACTGGATTTCGTCGGACAATTCGATGTGTGTGGGCTCCAGCGGACTTTGTTTTCTCAAAAGTTCGACGGAATTAGATTTGAAACTTGTTTTAAATTTATCCGTTTAAATCGAGTCCGGTCGAAAAGTCCGCCGTCTGTATGCTAGTTCGACGGACAAAAAGCCACGCTAGGGCAGCTATTGGCTACTGGCTATGAACTTCCTTGTTTTAGTCCGGTCGTACGTCATCACGTACGAATTCGACGGACTTTGGTGGATTGTGTGTAGGCAAGTCCGTTCATTCACAAAGTCCGTCGGAAAGTACGTCGAAAAGTCCGCCGGGCAAAGTCCGCCGTAATGTCCGCTCGTGTGTACGCGGCATTAGGGTGGTATATCTCCCAGAAAGCGTGCAGCCTAGGACATGGGGGGGGGAGGGTTAATAGGTAACTCTAAGCAACAATCAAAGGAGATCAGCCATGGTATATGAATTAATTAATAGAAGCTTTATTGGAAGTACAAAATTTTTGACAGTGTTCCAATCCAGGGGGAACAACCCTACCCTGGTTGGATAATGTTCATGTAATTTGCAAAAAATTCATGAATCACTAATAAAATCACATTGTAATAAGAAAATATTGTCACAAATTAAAAAGCGCTAATACATGAGCCCTACTATATGAAGACTAATACCAAAGACCAGGAGGAAAAATGGACTTGAAAAGAAAATGAGTTTCCCAAGGGTGACACCAAAGGTAATTGTAGCAAAGGTTTCTCCAGCTTTCAATTAACTGCAGAGATCTGCTGTTTTCTGTAGTTGACCGGTATATGTCATTGAATATGCATTAGTTGAAGATGATTAACATCCTATTGGCTGATTCAGTCAAGTTTGAAGCTGGATCAAGGGAAACAATGTAAACACCCAAAGGTAAAAGTTTCTGTTTGTGTTGTGTCAAATGTCCATAGTATAGGTGTATATCAAAATGTATACGGTCTCATGTAAATGACAATTAGACTGATATCACTACAGCGGCAAGCTCCGTGAGTCGGGTCGCGGGTCCCGCTGACTCAATCGCCATGGGGATACCCGCGATCGCCTCACGGGGAGGAAGAACGGGGAGATGCTGATGTAAACAGCATCTCCCCGTTCTGCCTAGTGACAGTGTCACTGATCTCTGCTCCCTGTCATCGGAGCAGAGATCAGTGACGTGTAACATGTAGCCTCCCCCCCACAGTCAGAAACACGCCCCTAGGACACACTTAACCCCTACACTGCCACCTAGTGGTTAACCCCTTCACTGCCAGTGTCATTTACACAGGAATCAGTGCATTTTTTTTAGCACTGATTGCTGTATAAATGACAATGGTCCCAAAAATGTGTCAAAAATGTCCGATGTGTCCGCCATAATGTCACAGTCACAATAAAAATCGCTGACCGCTGCCATTTAAAAAAAAAAAAAAATTATTAATAAAAATGCCATAAAACTAACCCCTATTTTGTAAACGCTATAACTTTTGCGCAAACCGATCAATAATCGCTTATTGTGATTTTTTTTTTTTTTTTTTTACCAAAAATATGTAGAAGAATACGTATTGGCCTAAACTGAGGAAGAAAAAAATTTTTATATATATTTTTGGGGGATATTTATTATAGCAAAAAGTAAAAAATAATGCGTTTTTTTTTCAAAATTGTTGCTCTATTTTTGTTTATAGCGTAAAAAATAAAAACTGCAGAGACGATCAAATACCACCAAAAGAAAGCTCTATTTGTGGGAATTTGCTGAAGTGGTTAAAAAAAACCTTATAAAAAAATATAAAAAAAAGTCAGTGGTGGCAGTGGACATTGCAAGGACCGTACACGGACCAGTGTCTGTGTGGGACACCTGTCATACAGCTATGCCAACCTGGACATCACAATACACCACACGCACAGCAAACTTCCACAGTCCACAAGGCAGCTCTCCTCTTCCAGCCAAAATCCATGCAGGAGAGGGTGCACACACTGTACACTTCCCCATCTGTTACAGGCTATAACATACAGCAGAAATTAAAAAGCAGTGGTGGTCATTAACCTCCCCTCAACCTCCTCCCCTCCCCCAATCAAGCCATTTATTAATGTTTGTTTAGCACTTACTTTTACACAAGTTCGGACACTGTCTGCCACACACTGCAATCCAAATCTACCTTAGCTTCCTTCAGAATACAGCTAGACTCGAGCCAGCCAGACAGCAGCTCCACGACTCCTCGAGGTCACAGCGCCCCAGGTCCGACACAGCTCCCTGCGCTCCTCTGAGTCCTCCCACCTCGCCCTTCGGCCCTGAGTGACGTGACATCACGCCGCTGGCAGGGACTATGGGACTCCCCCGTAGGGGGAGTAAACTGAAACAGTAAAGGAAGCAGTGAAGCTGTGCTTAGGGAAGAGAGGATGCAGGAGCGCACAAATTCGGCACACACAATTTGTACAGTGCCGCTAGGCATAGGTTACTTGTTGTAGTACACACTGGTGGGCAGCGGCCTTTGCAGAACTTCACCTGCAGGCTGCGCCCCCCCTCCTATGGCAAATGGTAGCGCCTAGGGCCCCTTCCGCCCCTGCCTTGTATCGGCCCTGGTACTCACATAGAACCCTAAGGAGAGCTAAAAAGATAGTGGGACAAAAAGTGAGAGAGGACCTACTAGTACTTAAAATCCACTCAAAGATGGACACAGATGGCCAGGTACATTTAATTACACCCTTTGGCATACAATGGCAACAAGTAAGATCTATTCTTTCCCAACAGTGGCACATACTGACCCGCTCTAAGGAGTTAAAAGCCATAGTGGGCGACAAGCCCTCTATGGTGGCCAAGAGAGCTAAAAATCTGAATGATTCCCTTGTCCAATCTGAATACATACGCCCCATAAGCAATAATTGGTTAACAGACCTGCCCAGAATTAGTGGTATGTTCCCATGTGGTCATTGCAGTACCTGTAAGATTGTTGATCGCTCAAAAACTTTCATAGACTCCGAATTCAAAAAAATCAAGTCTTTTATCAACTGTGACTACTAGAGTTTTATACCTACTAGAATGTCCATGTAAGAAATTATATGTAGGAAAAACTAAACTACAGTTACGGGTACGCTTTCTAGAACATCTGAAAAGTATCAGCTTAAAAGAAGAGACCCCCATAGCCCAACACTTTTTACAGGTCCATCAAGGCAATACAAAGGGACTCAAGGTAAAAGGATTTTTTTCCCTTGATCTCTCTGCTCGTAGAGGAGACTATAATACAGTACTCCTCAAAAAAGAAAAGTACTGGATATTCAGGCTCAAAACTGCAGCCCCTAGACTTGAATAACGAGTTGAGCCTGAAAATCTTTTTGGAACCCTGATACTGTCATATTATGTATTACCATATACACTACAAAATGTTATAGGATAAAAAATCCTGTGACATAAAGATTTCTCTCTCTTTCTCCTCCGCTGAAAATAATAATTAAATATAAGAGATTTTTTCTAGACCCTTGATTGACTGAATGTTAAAAGTAACGATGGTAAAACCTGTTCATAGAGATGTATTTATTATTTATATGGCTACATCTAGCTAATCAGTTCCTATTGAATGTTTTATTCATTGTAATTCTTAAAAGTCACCACAAGATGGCAACCTCTTTTTTCTTGCCCGTGATGTACAGGTGATTGAGTTTAAGGCTCTATAAAAAGATTCAAATTTTTCACGTACAATGTCCAGATGAAGTCCACGTTCCAGTGTACGAAACGCGTAGACAGAGGGTAGCGCTAACATGCCCCCACATATCTCGACGACCCGCAAGTCTGAGCAATAAGGCAGAATTGCCTACGGGCAATCGGGGTAAGAAGCCCATACACGGGCCAATATTGTTCAATTACATTCCCGTTTTGATGTATGCAGCAAGTTTAAGACTTTGTTTATTGGTGGATACGATTCATACTTTGGAGCCAACAGATGTGCCAAGTGCTACACATTCTGCTATTGATGATTCCTCCGCTGTAGTGATATCAGTCTAATTGTCATCTACATGAGACCGTATACATTTTGATAAACACCTATACTATGGACATTTGACACAACACAAATGGAAACTTTTACCTTTGGGTGTTTACATTGTTTCCCTTGATCCAGCTTCAAACTTGACTGAATCAGCCAATAGGATGTTAATCATCTTCAACTAATGCATATTCAATGACATATACCGGTCAACTACAGAAAACAGCAGATCTCTGCAGTTAATTGAAAGCTGGAGAAACCTTTGCTACAATTACTTTTGGTGTCACCCTTGGGAAACTCATTTTCTTTTCAAGTCCATTTTTCCTTCTGGTCTTTGGTATTAGTCTTCATATAGTAGGGCTCATGTATCAGCGCTTTTTAATTTGTGACGATATTTTCTTATTACAATGTGATTTTATTAGTAATTCATGAATTTTTTGCAAATTACATGAACATTATCCAACCAGGGTAGGGTTGTTCCGCCTGGATTGGAACACTGTCAATAATTTTGTACTTCCAATAAAGCTTCTATTAATTAATTCATATACCGTGGCTGATCTCCCTTGATTGTTTCTTAGGGTTACCTTTTAACCCTGTGACTACACTAGATGTTTAACCCCTTCCCAGCCTGCTTCATTAATACAGTGACAGTGCATATTTTAGCACAGATCAATGTATTAGTGTCACAGGATCCCACAAAGTGTCAGTTTGTGTCTGATTGTCCGCCGCAATATCAGAGTCCCACTAAAAGTCACTGATCGCCGCCATTACTAGTCTTAAAAAAAATTCTAATTCCAATATAAATTCTGTATATAGTTTGTAGACGCTATAACTTTTTGTGCAAACCAATCAATAGATGCTTATTGGGATTTTTTTTTTACCAAAAATATGTAGCAGAATACACATTGGCCTAAATCCATGAAGAAATTTTACTTTTAATTTTTTTATTGCATATGTTTTATAGTGGAAAGTAAAATATATTGTTTTTTTTTCTTTTTTCAAAATTTATGTTAAAATGCAGAGGTGATCAAATACCACCAACAGAAAGTTTTTTTTCTTTCTGGGGAAAAAAATTACATAATTTTTTTTTGTGTACAGAGTTGCAAAACTGTGCAATTGTCAGTTAAAGTTACCTAGTGTCATATCGTAAAAAATGGCCTGGTTATGAAGGGGAGTAAATCTTCTGGAGGTCAAGTGGTTAATAAAATTGAATTTTCTTATCGGGGCCTTTCTTTTCCTGATCTTGTGGGGAAACTCTACCGGCTCCATTTCAGAGAGTTTACTGGCCACTGACCATCTCACCAAGCAGGGTTCAGCCATGAAGCCAGCAGGTATCAGACCCCAATAACAAGGTGACACCAAATCAGAGAGGGGCACAGAAGCAGCTTTTCTGGGTGACAAAGATAACAGCAGTTGTCTTGTGTCTGCCTTAGCACTATTCCTTTACAATTGTAAAATGAAGCACAAGTTCTCTTTAAAGCACATTCAAACTCAAGAACAAAAACTTAGACTAATAATAAAGTAATATATTGCAGATGGCCAGGCCTTAGATGTAGTGACTGCATTTGTTTTTCTTTATCTATCTGTCTTTTTTTCCCTGTACAGAATGTTTACGTGAGGATCCTGTCAGTAATACACTTCCTGTTCTAGGGTGACAACACTCGCCCATTGCACTGCATCTGTAGAGAAATAGCTTTGTCACCCCCCAGGACAGAAAATGTGTTACGTCCCATTTACACCTGAGTGACGCTACCGTGTTGATGTTTCTTGTGTGATTTTGTGTTGCTTTCGGGGCAGCACCATTCATTTTGAAGGGCCTTCCTCCGCTTCAAAAACACACCAAAGAAGCACATGTACCAAATTTTGGCACTTAGCTAGGCGCGTTTGACGTTGTGTTTGCCACAATTTTCAACAACAATTGCGTCAAAATCACGCAACATTTTGGGTGCCATTAAAAAATAATGGCACTGCAAACATGCCTTGCAGTTTTCTGCAATTTTTAAATAGCAGGCAGAATCATGCAATGCCTGAGATTCCAGTACGCTCGGGTGTGAACGGGGCCTTAGGACTACAGAGCACCTCCCTACCTCCTCATCCTGTAACATATGTAGGAGGTGCTCTGTGATTCAGAGATAAACCGGGCGGGCCTAATAACATTAAAAGGCCACAGGGCAACACTGGATTATTGGCAGGATCAACTGGTTATTTCCATTATTTTGCACAGGTGATTTGATCAGTTTCACTGGCTTAGTAATTACCACAGCTGTTTCATCTGACTCATTCATTTTGACTGTCCTCTCATGTCCTGGACCATAAACCTTCCTCACTATGCTATATGTTTTCTGCTGCACCATTGGCATGGTTATATCTTCTTAGTCCTTCCATAAAATTATCAGAAATTTGTGCTTAAAGTAGAACTATAGGCAAGACTTTTTTTTTTCATTTTGGATAGAGTAAGGGAGGGTTATAACCCCTGTCCATTTATTTTTTACCATCCCTGTCCCATTGCAGAGATTTCCCTTCACTTCCTGCCCCATAGCCAAACAAAAAGTGAGAAGAAATCTATGCAAATAAGGGAATTCATTGCCCCTCCCCCAGGCCCCCAGAACTAGTGCCTCCACTCGAAAATTTCAGGGCGGGTCTTAAACAGCAAGGGGTGTGGCCTTGACAGGAAGGGGTGGGTCATATTTAAATTAGGGGGTGCACGAGTTTAGTCAGACCTACGGCAGCACAAAACCTAAATTCACTACTGCTGGTCACAGTGTGTTCTCTGTGCTAATTCATTGAGCTGCTCTCTGATTGGAGGAGAGCTGGTCATGGGTGCTCAACCACTCAAATCATCAAGCTGTCCCCCAGTTTTTTTTTCTCACTACCCCATGGCTGCACTTCATAAATGTCCCCCTTAGTTATATACTGATAGACTTACTTTCATCTTTTTAAAGATGGCCTCTGCGTCCTGCCAACTCCATTTCATGTCAGAAAGGCACCTGCATAGGAAAGTGTTGGTGAGATTAGTGTAGCGCAGGGGTTTTTGCCACCTGAATTACTATGTAAATATGTGCTCTTTAAATCAGAGTTTGGCTCCCTCTAGTGTCCTTTCTCTTTTGTATGTAATGTTACTAAGACTTTTGCTTGGCTTCTGTGTGCCACACTCCAATGCATTGTGGGAGATGTAGTGAATGAGGAAGTGACTCATATGTTTAAACCAGTCAAGGAACTACCTACCCACAATGCCCACTTACCTACCCACAAGGCCAAGTTACAGAATTGCTTGCTGGGTAGGCAAATAAAAGGCACAGCGCAGCCATGCTTCGCTCTCTCCTTCCGGGGACGCCATTAAAGACCTGCCTGCAGGGAGCTGTGGGTGTGTGATTGGGAGACTGCGGCCTGTGTGACACGTAGCGGAATCGGGTAGCCTCTAAGGAATTCCAGAACACAGTGGGTTGGATCACCGTGTGGACGGATTGGAGGACTCAAGACAACCCAAAGGTTCCTGCATTACAGTCACCAGCCATCAGACAGAGCGGTGCTATATGACGGTGCCAGCTTGGAGCTGGTGCAGTCATACTGCACCGCTCCGTGCGAGGACTGAAATATCAGAAGCGGAGCAGTACAGGCATCTGGGCCTGTGTGGTGAGCGGGCACTTGCCCAGATTGATATAATACTTTGTTTCTGTGCAAACTAGTTCCAGACGGCTGGTGAGACCTGTAGTGCCACAGAAGGGTTTCACCTATTTAAACTGTGAACAGTGAGGCCTCAGAGTTTGTCCTTCTTTTACTACAAAGTGAATGCGGTGTTGCATCCTTCAGTAAAGAAGAAGTTTCACAAGTGTTCTATATAACCAAGCACACAGTTATTTATACATCATGGTTACTGTAACTTACTATTTACTCGTTTCTTGGATTACAAATACTGCAGTCTAATAAGCTAGCTGAAGAAAGAAGATCAAAGACTTTATTACTCACTATAAAACGTTCTAACTTTTTATATATACTCTGAGAACTGCATTAAAACCTAGGGGGAGCCCTTGAGCATTTGACATAAATATATGTACTATATTGCACTATTGCACTGTATTTGATAGTGGACTGCAGATTTAATGTGTGTGTATGCTTTGAGGAGGGAGTGGAATGTGTTCAATAGAAAGGATCTACCATATTGAGTACAGATTCCACTTTTAGCCTGTCGGCATATGCTTTCAAGCGACCATTGAGTTTGGGTTTTCACATCCACCCTGATTGTTACTACTGTCATTTTCTTATATCAGAATTACCGCTGTGATTAATGTGTTTAACCAAGTTCTCCCAGTAAACTGTTTATGTGGTTAATTTACAACCTGTGTGAGCCTCTATATATTACTACAGCCTATATTACTATACAGTATATTGTGTTACAACTGTGTTGTTCTTTACCATTGGGTCTTGCATTAACACTACCACACAGTTGTGCCTAGGGGGTCGAGTCCATATTCTGGGGTTGATAGGCAGAGTGCAGGCCCAATTAATTATCAGCAGCTCCTTCGGGGGTCAGTGCTACATTAGTAATAGACAATAGAATGACAGGACATATTTATAAGGTTTATACACAAAACTCAACATTTAATTTCCAAGCAGCATGTGAATATAGTGGGAACAATTGTAAGCACCGAATCTCCCTCTGATTTCCTGGGTCACCTCCATTTTGTCAGAGATCCAGTGAATCGATTATCTCATTGGTAAGGGGCGATGATAATGTAAACAGCCTAGACTTCATACAGAAGAGCAGTAAAGGACTACACTCTTCTCTGAGCAGGACACAATTCCACCATGGACAAGTACAATAAAGGTTTTGTACCACCAGGAAAAACTAGGCCGATAGAAAAGGAAAAACTGTTGTTAAAGGGCTTTTGTGGACAGATTTTGGGCTTTAGCCTATGACATCAGTTTGATAGTAGTTTAAGAGATTTCTGAAATCCTTCAGAACTCATTGACTGGTGTATATGACCTGCAGTTGGCCAACTTCTGACCTGCATTTGACCTGCTTCATACGTCTTTTGCATTCCAATAGACTTATTTGTGAATGCTAAACCCACCTGAAGTGAACAAAAGTCCCTCAACATAAAATGCAAATTTGGAGATCACTAGAGTAATTCTGAGGCATAATAATAAAATTGAATAGCTTCCTCCATCCATCCTACTACTCCTAGTGTATTCTGACAGCCGCTGGTGATGGCCTTTCCGAATACCCAAACATCAGCTGCATCCAGTCGTTGTTGGATCAAACATTTTCAATCAAAGAATGTCGGGTAAGAAGGTAGAGACGGGGCCACACATGGAGCAAATTTCAGCTGGCTCCTGATGAAAATCTCCTAGCGTATGGACAGCTTTGATCACATAAAAAACAATAGAATAGAAATAGAAACCCAGACTTACTTTTCCGCCCACCGAGGGCGCATGTTGGTCATGCTGGCAAATTCAAAGACCATCATGTAGAACTAGCCGATCCTTCCTAACCCCTCAAGCATTCATAACATTTTAAAGGATGCTGGGGCAGGTGGGAATAGGTTAAAGTGTCAGTAAAAACTAACTATAACTATTTTCCCCCTCCTTCTACCTATCCTGCATACCCTATATGAAAAAGATGTGTGTACCTTTTTTAAATCAGGTCTGGCGCAGTCATGTGCTCCAACAACTTTGGTTCCCCTGTGTAAGAGAATGCTTGACACACACTCGTCCCTGTTCTGCCTCTCCTGCTCACGATCGCTCGTGGCCGGCGTTCATCGCGACTGTCGTCCACGAGCTTTGGCACCCCCGCTTTGCAGCGGGCGCACACCTGTTGTCCCAACCCCGCGAGCCGACGTAAAGCTACGACGAAATGAAAAAAGAAAAAAGTGCGCAAATCCAATCAAAAACTGACTGTAAGTAAATAAAAAAAAAACACACATATAAATACATGTATCTTTCTGGTTGCAAAACACATATTCAACAATAGTTCAAGAAGAGACATAATAAAATCAACATATGACAGTCGATATTAGAAGCATTTTTTTTAAAAGCATTTTCTAGGAAGTATATTCTTTAAAAAAACCTCTTTTGAAAAAATAAATTAAAGGAATATATTACTGTTAAAGAGAAAAATTACAGAAAAGCACAAGAGGATAATTCTCATATCAGAGATTTAGCTATTATCAATGAAACAATTCATATCCCACTCAATATTAAGGCCCCAGGGGCTGTAACACTGGAGGTCTTATATACATTTCGCCTCACAATGAGAAATGTGTCTTTTAAGGTTATTACCCCTCCAGTGTGGGACATATTTTTCTATAGCTATTACTTTCAGAAGTGAGCATAAACGAAAATGTTTAGACAAACTGTGGCCTATAAATCCTCTCCTGATATTGCTTATGTGTTCACCTATTCTTATATTAAGTGCCCTAGTGGTCCTGCCTACATACTGTAACCTGCATGGGCAGGCCAGTAGGTGCACAACCCCTTCAGTTCCACAAGTGATGAATTCTTGTATGCTGAATTTTTTCATTGTAACATTGGACTTAAAGGAAGATCTTCTAATAGTTTCTGAGGTTTTGCATACTTTGCAACGTTTACATGGGAAAAACCCTTTTAGGCCTCCAAACATGCTCACTTTAGGGGGTAAATCTACTGCACTGGGTGCTAGTTTGTCCTTCAAGGTGTACCCTCTTCTGTATATCACATTAGGTTTGTCCAGAAGCACCGGACCTAAAACCTGATCTCCTTTCAGCGCTTTCCAGTGTTTCCTTATTATTCTATTCACCCACCAATGTTGGGAAGAAAAGGTAGTGATGAAAGCCCACTCAAAATGGAGCCAACCTGTCTTCCTGTTGCTCTATTCTTAGGTATTAGCAGTTGTTCTCTATCCATGGTAGTGATGTTCTGAAGATCTTCTTCAATCGACTTGGGCTCATATCCCTTGTGAAGGATGCGATCCTTCAGAACATTAGCTTGGACTTTGAAGTCTTCTATCCGTGAGCAGTTTCTTCTTACTCTTCGAAATTGGCCTCTAGGAATAGCTTAAGGCCAATTGGGGTGGTGGCAACTACCTTGGGGTATATACCCATTTCTATCCGTCTATTTGAAAAAAGTTTTGGTTAGCAGTCGCCCTTGAATTTTAAACCCCACCAAATCCAAAAAATTCACGGAAGTCAAACTAAAATCATACGTAAATTTGATACCCCATTGGTTTTTGTTGATCATACTCATAAATGAATGAAGAGATTCTGAATCTCCTTTTCATAAAAAGAAGGCATCTATGTATCAACGCCAAAAAAGAAGGTGGGGGCACTTCCAAGAATAAATGTGGTCATTCTCCCATAGGGCCATAAAAAGATTGGCGAGGCTGGGGCAAATTTAGCCCCCATCGCCACACCAGTACACTGTAAAAAATATTTATTATCATAGTAAAAATAATTATGTTGCATAGCAAATTTCAACAACCTAAGAATAAATTCTAGCATGGGTTTACCAAGTGACCGATCTTTCATCAAAAAATATCTGGCTGCAGTGAAGCCCAAATCATGGGGGATGTTGGTTCACAAAGAAGATACATCAGCAGTAACCAGCAGCACATCCTCATCCACTTCCAATGGTGTAAGTTCATTAATCATTTGTATAGAATCTTTTAAAAATGCTGGAGTTTTGGTCACTGGCGGCTGTAGAAAAACATCAACAAACTTGTCCATTCTTCAAGTGAGGGAATCTATCCCACTCACTATAGGTCTTCCTGGTGGCATAAGTGGGTCCTTATGTACTTTAGGCAAGTAGTAAATTATAGGCATTTTAGGTGCCAAGGGAATTAAAAATTCAGCTTCCTTTTTGGTTATGATACCTTTCCTTAGTCATCTTCAACTAGCTCTTCTAGCTTCTTTTTGTATCCATAGGTAGGATCCTTCTTTAGAGTGGTGTAAATTTCTCTATCTGACAAAAGACGATTCATCTCTGTCAGATAATCTTGTTTCTTAACCACTTCAGCTCCAGAAGAATTTACCCCCTTCCTGACCAGTGCTTTTTTTTTGCGATTCGGCACTGCGTTGCTTTAACTGACATTTACGCGGTCGTGCGACGTGGCTCTCAAACAAAATTGACGTCCTTTTTTCCCTACAAATAGAGCTTTCTTTTGGTGGTATTTGATCACCTCTGCGGTTTTTATTTTTTTGCGCTATAAACAAAAAAATAGCGACAGTATAGGGGATAGGGGATAGTTTTATGGCATTTTTATTATTCATTTCTTTTTACTAGTAATGGCGGCGATCAGCGATTTTTATCATGACTGCGACATTATGGCGGACACATCGGGCATTTTTGACACATTTTTGGGATGATTGTCATTTATACAGCAATCAGTGTTATACATATGCACTGATTCCTATGTAAATGACACTGGCAGTGAAGGGGTTAACCACTAGGGGGCTAGGGAGGGGTTAAGTATGTCCTGGGGAGTGTTACTAACTGTGGGGGGGCGTGGCTACATGTGACATGTCACTGATCTCTGCTCCCGATCACAGGGAGCAGAGATCAGTGACACTGTCACTAGGCAGAACGGGGAGATGCTTGTTTACATTAGCATCTCCCCGTTCGTCCTCTCCATGAGGCGATCGCGGGTATCCCCACAGCGATTCAGTCCGCGGGACCCGCGACCCGACTCACGGAGCTCCCGGCCGGCACGCACTGCCGGCGGTGCGCACACAATGGCACAGCGGCAAATTCAAAGGGATGTACGGGTATGCCCATTTGCCCAGCCGTGCCATTCTGCCAACGTACATCGGCGTGCGCCGGTCGGGAACCGGTTAAGAAGTACAATTCCCCCACCCTTGTCAGCGGGGCGAATAATAAGCTCTTTATTTTTACATAATGATTCTACACCCTCTTGTATCTCTTTCTGGTTATCCTTTCTAAAATGTGCTTTCTGTAAGTCTTGCAATACTAAATCTTTAAAAACTTTATACTGGGGGCGGGTTTACCTGGGCGGTTAAACAAGGAAGGAAGCATTTCTTAAACCTGTTCCCTTATTATTGACAATATTAGCATTTCCATTATTCTGATTATCTGTCCTTGTAATGGGATTAGATAAAAAAATGTTGTTTTATGGTAAGTTTTCTCAATATTTCTGAATATCAATGAACATTTGAAACTTATTCAGTCCTTGTTTAGGTGCATATTTTAACCCATGACTCAGAGTGTATTTCTCGGACTCAGTGAGAGTCACCCCGCTGAGATTAAAAATACTGTCACTATTCATCTCTTTCTTTTTTTGGGGGTACTTCCGTTTCCCTCCCCTGCATCCTCTCTTATGCCGCGTACACACGAGCGGACATTACGGCGGACTTTGCCTGGCGGACTGGATTTCGTCGGACAATTCGATGTGTGTGGGCTCCAGCGGACTTTGTTTTCTCAAAAGTTGGACGGAATTAGATTTAAAACTTGTTTTAAATTTATCCGTTGAAATCGAGTCCGGTCGAAAAGTCCGCCGTCTGTATGCTAGTTCGACGGACAAAAAGCCACGCTAGGGCAGCTATTGGCTACTGGCTATGAACTTCCTTGTTTTAGTCCGGTCGTACGTCATCACGTACGAATTCGACGGACTTTGGTGGATTGTGTGTAGGCAAGTCCGTTCATTCACAAAGTCCGTCGGAAAGTACGTCGAAAAGTCCGCCGGGCAAAGTCCGCCGTAATGTCCGCTCGTGTGTACGCGGCATTAGTCTTCCTTTTTTGTATTGTCCCTTCCCTAAAAGAATTGTCCATCTTATTTCTAAGAGGGGCTGCTCCAGGAGGACCCTCATGGGACCGTGAGTAATTGTCCTGGGACGGTCCATATCCTGTAGCAGAATAATTACCTCCATACTCTATATTATCGTAATAATCATCTTGCAAGGGACCATAACAGTGATCTACTAGGATATCATATCCCCAAGGGGCAGCTGGAGAGTGATGTGATCCCTCATATGATTAATTCCATCCCGGTTTCCTATATGAAGGATAATTATATCCTCCTGTATAGTCCATATGGGTGGATCTACCCATCGAATGTGGGTAGGAATTCACCTGACTATAAGGAGGTTTGTTACCCTTCTGGCCTTGATGTTGTGATCTACCAATATTATTAGGATTACCCGACGAATACTGATGTGGGTTTCTAGGAGGATAGGAGTTGTAATGTTTATTCTTATTTTGAACCAAGGTGTTTTTTTT
This sequence comes from Lithobates septentrionalis, assembly GCA_037952835.1. Lineage (NCBI taxonomy): Eukaryota > Metazoa > Chordata > Amphibia > Anura > Ranidae > Lithobates > Lithobates septentrionalis. The sequence goes on along the minus strand of JBBDGP010003149.1, from coordinate 107,088 downwards.
CTTTTGTTTTTGTGGTGTACGTCCTCCTCCACCTCTTTGGGGTCCTAAGTCCCTATGATGAAAAGGACCATGTGGATGAGATTCCACTCTGGAATCCCCCGGGGAAGGGGGTGAACCACCAGTATTAACATCCATTAACACCCTCCGTATTTTCACCTGTGGGGGTATAAATATCCTGATATAATTCCTGCCATTTAAAAACACTATTGGACTTGTAGTCCTCTATGTCCCTGAGGTATTTTTTCCTTTTCTTAATCCGCTGTTCCTCTTCTTCCTCTATCATTATCTCTCTCAACTCTTTGATATAAACTTGATATAAACCCTCCTTATTGTAGGGGACAAGTTTATCTCTGATTTCACCAATTTCTTGCTGCAGTTTCAGTGCTTTACTTCTCTTCTTTGATACTAAAAAATCCAAGAAGGCAAGTCCCACATCATTAAAGTACTGAAACCACTCCTTAAGTTCCTTATCCCCTTTACACTGATAGACCTGCCAGCGCAGGCTCCTAGGAACCATTTTTTCTCTGAGGTATCTCTCCAGAAAAACAATGTCCCATGTGGTGTGCATTTCTGCTATCAGCACATTTTTTTAATCGCATAAAGATCCCACGGATATTGTCTGTTTCTGGAGAGGTTTGAGTGAAGTTTCCCTTCGTTGGTTCCTTTGTAGCAGGTGGACATCTCCCCATCGTGAGAATATCACAAGCTTATTTGCTGGCAGGCTAATGCACAGGTGTTTTTGATCTCTATCACTTGAGATCCAACATATCTGGTAAGCAGTTTGTATTATCACATCTTACATCTCACTTCAGACTGTTGGATTGAAGAGTAGATGCCCCGTTTTCTGGTGAACTACATTAGGACTCCCCTCTGCTGACTTTGTTGTTTTTTTTAGATGTTATATGGACCTTTGTTCTGTTTGTTTTAAACATATTTCCTATCTTTGAATTGCGTGTTTGACATACACATATTTTTTAAGATAAAACATTTTTGAATCATTTTTACACATGCAATGCTGAGGTTCATAGTTTTGCTTGCACATTTTGATATATTTTTACATATATATATATATTTTTTATATATAATTTTTTATATATTTACTTACAGTCGTTTTTTGATTGGATTTGCGCACTTTCTTTCTTTTTTTCTTTTTGTCTCAGGTTTTCAGTATTTAAACTAATAGAGTTGCAGCATTCAGTCACAATACGCATGCACTTATACACAATTTACTTGGGTATTATGCAATTTTTTTTGTGGTTAGCACAAATATTCCTTTGTCCTTTGTATAGCTACGACGGCTCGCACAGGGGAGCCAACCTGCTGCAGTATAACTGCGGCGGTTGGTCAGGAAGCAGTTAAACGGGGTATGTAGGATAGGTAGGAGGAGGGGGAAGGAGCTATTTATAAAATAGTTATAGTTATTAGTTAACCTTATCTTCCTCTTCTATAACAAAGAATCTTGGATTTCTTCTAAGGTAAGCTCTATTGTCTGCTAATCATTAAAGGCTGCTCCTTTGAATGAACGTTGACTGCAAGATTAGCATGTCCATACTTTGAGCATGGCTGCAATCTGGTAACGTGTTCTTATGCCTGCATCTAAATACGATATGGGTAAACAATGGGCAGAATTTAAGGCGTACAAGGTTCTGTGCCTATAGGCTCCTGATGTATAAATTCAACCCTCATTGAATTAAGCAATTTGTAGAATACCCTGCAGGGGCAAATTTGATCAGACTGTTTCTAAATGAGATTTAAAGGAGGCAGTTGACTCATAGACTTGCACTGGGTAAAGGCGCAGAAAGGCACAACCATTGTGCAGCACAGAAAAGCAGGAAAAAGAGCTTGAAAATGCAATAAACATTGTTGCTACCTTGTACTTATTTTTTCATAAATACAAAGAGAACTGTGATAGAATTCCATCTAATAGTTAATGTTAGAATATCTAATATGGAATTTTTAATTCACATGTATTCTGTTTTTACAGGAAAAGAACCAAAAAATGTAACTAGGTAAAGGTAAGTACATGGCACCTTGTCTACACCCAGGATGCAATTAACAGGCTTTGGCAGGTCTCCTTAACCATAATCTTAGAATAAATGCCTTCTCCCAGCATCTGTCCACATCTATCATATGAGCATGATCATGATCCTTCCATCAATAAGTCCAAAGCAAGTAGAGTGCAATAAAATGAATGAAAGGTGCATAGAGAAAAGAAACCAAAAAGAGACCCCGTTATGTGGCCTGTCAAAGTCACATGACCAGCACTCTTCCTATCTTTCAGCTTTCTCTTCTAAGCTAAGAGAATTCAGCGGAGCATTGCCAGCTCCATATTGCGGCTCCCTTTTTATGAATGGACTGTAAAATGTGAACTTGCACTAAGGAACATAACAAAGAGTGAATAACTATATCTGCTTTCCAAAGAAAAATGAGATACTAATGCCCCGTACACATGGTCGGACTTTGTTCGGACATTCCGACAACAAAATCCTAGGATTTTTTCCGACGGATGTTGGCTCAAACTTGTCTTGCATACACATGGTCACACAAAGTTGTCGGAAAATCCGATCGTTCTAAACGCGGTGACGTAAAACAAGTACGTTGGGACTATAAACGGGGCAGTGGCCAATAGCTTTCATCTCTTTATTTATTCTGAGCATGCGTGGCACTTTGTCCGTCGGATTTGTGTACACACGATCGGAATTTCCGACAACTGATTTTGTTGTCGGAAAATTTTATATCCTGCTCTCAAACTTTGTGTGTCGGAAAATCCGATGGAAAATGTGCGATGGAGCCTACACACGGTCGGAATTTCCGACAACAAGGTCCTATCACACATTTTCCGTCGGAAAATCCGACCGTGTGTACGGGGCATTATTATTTATTTATTTTTTTTTTTATAGGTTCAGCTATACCTGGGAGTTTTACTAAAGGTTTATGAGGTTCAAAGATGGAAATAGGTGTATATGGTGGACTTCTCGGAGACTGATCTAGCCTTTGGAATTCTACTGACTTTGTTTAACGCAGTACTCCATAGAGACCCCTTGATAGTTTTTCTCCATACCAACATTGCTTCTCAAAAATGCCAAAAAATTGTTTTTGTATTTTTGTGGTCACTAACAATCCATTGTTGAGGCTTAGAAGAGGATAGCGGTAATCTTTGATGAAGTCTGTACCTAATTTAATAGATGTTCAGTTAATACCAATGTACTTCAATCCTGTACAATATCCTTCACAAATTTCCCACATACAGTATCTCACAAAAGTGAGTACACCGCTCAAATTTTTGTAAATATTTTATTATATCTTTTCATGTGACAACACTGAATAAATGACACTTTGCTACAATGTAAAGTAGTGAGTGTACAGCTTGTATAACAGTGTAAATTTGCTGTCCCCTCAAAATAACTCAACACACAGCCATTAATGTCTAAACCGCTGGCAACAAAAGTGAGTACACCCCTAAGTGAAAATGTCCAAATTGGGCCCAAAGTGTCAATATTTTGTGTGGCCACCATTATTTTCCAGCACTGCCTTAACCCTCTTGGGCATTGAGTTCACCAGAGCTTCACAAGTTGCCACTAGAGTCCTATTCCACTTCTCCATGACAACATAACAGAGCTGGTGGATGTTAGAGACCGTGGGCTCCTCCACCATTTGAGGATGACCCACAGATGCTCAATAGGGTTTAGGTCTGGAGACATGCTTGACCAGTCCATCACCTTTACCCTCAGCTTCTTTAGCAAGGCAGTGGTCATCTTGGAGGTGTGTTTGGGGTCGTTATCATGTTGGAATACTGGCCTGTGGCCCAGTCTCTGAAGGGAGGGGATCATGCTCTGCTTCAGTATGTCACAGTACATGTTGACATTCATGGATCCCTCAATGAACTGTAGCTCCCCTGTGTCGGCAGCACTCATGCAGCCCCAGACCATGACACTCCCACCACCATGCTTGACTGTAGGCAAGACGCACTTGCCAAAACAGGACAAAACAGCATTAGGTTGGTCAGGAGAAATCTTTCTGGCACTGCATCAGCATATACTACAAAACACAAAAAGATGCTCCCACAAGGAGAGCTGGGATTTTTCAGGTGCCAGTAACTTGTGCCACAACATCAATTAAAATTCATGTTGTTTATTGAATTCATGCTAAAAGCAATAAAGAAAATGTTTAAAGCATTTAATCATTTCAGATTTCAAGTTCACAACTTCGTTATCTACAAATGGTTGTCATAGTGTAGCAATCCCGACATGTTTCGCCGATTTTTAGACTTCTTCAGGAGATATGAATTCAATAAACAACATGATTTTTAATTGATGTTGTGGCACAAGATCAGATAATGCTTTTCTGTGGCTGTGTGAAGAACTGAAAGGATTTTTTAAAATGTAAATGTAATGTAAAGATTTTCTGGTACACTCTCTTATTATTATTTTTTTTCAGAATAATAAACTGTACCTGTGTTTGGTCTAATATATGTAATAAATTAACAATTTATCATGCATGTCAAGGAAAAAAAAGAATTCCGTGTATCTCCCAAATTTTTGCACATTTCCATATCTTGTCTGCAGGTACTGAAAAATAGTTTGATTCTGCCAGAAATTCAGTATACTTGTAACTTCCTGTGCTGTCTGTTTGTGCTGCACTGAATTCCCAAGCTATTAGCCCAGCCCGGTTTACCTCTGCGGATTACAAAACACCTCCCCCTATTTCTTTTTTTTTTTTTTCAAACTATTTTTATTTAGTACAAAAGGTGGTACAAAAAGTTTTGTCATATGCCATATGAAAGTACAATACAGGTAGTTTACACATAGGAAAGAGCAAGATATACTTTGTGATATTTGAGGAATGTAGTTTGCCATGGTATATTAACTTTATAATATTATACAATATGCATATTGTAAATATATATCTCTTATAATTTTCTTCAGATATATGTTAATAATAATATCATTCAGGGTTGAAAAAGAGATTAGAAAAATGAAGCCATGGGTCCCATTTTTTTTATTATAAAAATGATTAGTGTTCTGTAGTGTGTGGAATATTTTTTCCATTAAAATTATATTGTTAATTCTGCTTTTCAATTGTGTTACTGGAACTGAAGAGGATTTCCAGTGAAATGCTATCAACCAGTGTATTGCTACACATATTGTGTGGAACAATCTCATATTATAAGATATGAGTCCAGTGATAGGGGGAAAAAATGTTGTGTGTGTGTATATATATATATATATATATATATATATATATATATATATATACACTGTATTCAGTTTAGTTAGATACGTTCCTGTTATCTTCTTACTAAAAGGCAGGCTTGTCTTGTTACAGTATTTACAGCTAAACTATTTACAGTTAGTGTAGTGCGTCCTCCTCACAGTGTTGCGTTAAAGCTACAAGTTAGTAACCTCTGCACAGTGTTCAGCTAAAACTACAAGTTAGTGTAGTGCACAGTTTTCAGCTAAAGCTACAAGTTAGGGTAGTGCGTCCTCCTCACAGTGTTCAGCTAAAGCTACAAGTTAGTTTAGTGTGACCTCTGCACAGTGTTCAGCTAAAGCTACAAGTTAGGGTAGTGCGTCCTCCTCACAGTGTTCAGCTAAAACTACAAGTTATTGTAGTGCGACCTCTGCACAGTGTTCAGCTAAAGCTACAAGTTAGTGTAGTGCGTCCTCCTCACAGTGTTCAGCTAAAACTACAAGTTAGTGTAGTGAGACCTCTGCACAGTGTTCAGCTAAAACTACAAGTTAGTGTAGTGCACGGTGTTCAGCTAAAGCTACAAGTTAAGGTAGTGCGTCCTCCTCACAGTGTTCAGCTAAAGCTACAAGTTGGTTTAGTGTGACCTCTGCACAGTGTTCAGCTAAAGCTACAAGTTAGGGTAATGCGTCCTCCTCACAGTGTTCAGCTAAAACTACAAGTTAGTGTAGTGAGACCTCTGCACAGTGTTCAGCTAAAGCTACAAGTTAGTGTAGTGCGTCCTCCTCACAGTGTTCAGCTAAAACTACAAGTTAGTGTAGTGAGACCTCTGCACAGTGTTCAGCTAAAGCTACAAGTTAGTGTAGTGCGTCCTCCTCACAGTGTTCAGCTAAAGCTACAAGTTAGTTTAGTGTGACCTCTGCACAGTGTTCAGCTAAAGCTACAAGTTAGGGTAGTGCGTCCTCCTCACAGTGTTCAGCTAAAGCTACAAGCTGGTGTAGTGTTTCCTCCTCACAGTGTTCAGCGAAAACTACAAGTTAGCCTGCGTTCACACATGTGCGGTGCGAATTGAAGCTCAGGTTTCACTGGGGAGATAAAAATCTCCTGTTCAAAGGCTCATCTGCGTTTTAGCTCAGGATCAGTGAGCAGGGAGAGGGAGAGGGAGAGGGGGGGAGAGGGGGAGGTGTAGTGAGGAGAAGGAGAAAATCCATGTTCAGAACGCAATGCATCTGCGAAGCAGATGCGTTCCCATAGAAGATAAGGGGCTCGTAATTCGCACCGCAATGCCCAGAAAACGCACACTTTTTTTGCAATGCGCAGTGCGAATGCAACGCACACATGTGAACCAGATGCATTCATATGAATGTATTTTAAAATGTCCTGCAAATTAGTTGCGGCTTACACCGCATCTAATTCGCATAGGTGTGAACGGGGGCTCAGTGTAGTGCGACCTCTGCACAGTATTCAGCTAAAGCTACAAGTTAGTGTAGTGCGTCCTCCTCACAGTGTTCAGCTAAAACTACAAGTTAGTGTAGTGCGACCTCTGCACAGAGTTCAGCTAAAGCTACAAGTTAGTGCGTCCTCCTCACAGTGTTCAGCTAAAACTACAAGTTAGTGTAGTGAGACCTCTGCACAGTGTTCAGCTAAAGCTACAAGTTAGTGTAGTGCGTCCTCCTCACAGTGTTCAGCTAAAGCTACAAGTTGGTGTAGTGTGTCCTCCTCACAGTGTTCAGCGAAAACTACAAGTTAGTGTAGTGCGACCTCTGCACAGTGTTCAGCTAAAGCTACAAGTTAGTGTAGTACGTCCTCCTCACAGTGTTCAGCTAAACCTACAAGTTATTTTTTTGCGAGCTCTGCACAGTGTTCAGCTAAAGCTACCTGTAGAAGGTTGGTGGTGTTTTCCTGATCCTATCACTACCGCAGGCAACTAAATAAGCTACAAGTTATTTTTTGGCGAGCTCTGCCCAGTGTTCACCTAAAGCTACCTGTAGAAGGTTGGTGGTGTTTTCCTGATCCTATCACTACCGCAGGCAGCTAAATAAGCTACAAGTTAGTGTAGTGCGAGCTCTGCACAGTGTCCACCTAAAGCTACCTGTAGAAGGTTGGTGGTGTTTTCCTGATCCTATCACCACCGCAGGCAGCTAAATAAGCTACAAGTTAGTGTAGAGCGAGCTCTGCACAGTGTTCACCTAAAGCTACCTGTAGAAGGTTGGCGTTGTTTTCCTGATCCTATCACTACCGCAGGCAGCTAAATAAGCTACAAGTTAGTGTATTGCGAGCTCTGCACAGTGTTCAGCTAAAGCTACCTGTAGAAGGTTGGTGATGTTTTCCTGAACATATTACTACAGCAGGCAGCTAAATAAGCTACAAGTTAGTGTAGTGCGAGCTCTGCACAGTGTTCAGCTAAAGCTACCTGTAGAAGGTTGGGTGGTGTTTTCCTAATCCTATCACTGCCAGGACCCGACATTACATTAAACCCGCAAGCAGTTTTAAATGACTTTTTTCCTTTAAAAATTACACTTTGTGCAGGGACTGTTGTAAGCACGGGAAACACGCGCCACTTTACAGGCATACTATAGACACCCCCCAGGTACGATATTTAAAGGAATATTTCACTTTTTTTTTTTTTACTTTAAGCATCATTAAAATCACTGCTCCCGAAAAAACGGACGTTTTGAAAAGTTTTTTTTGCATTGATACATGTCCCCTGGGGCAGGACCCGGGTCCCCAAACCCTTTTTAGGACAATACCATGAAAATTAGCCTTTAAAATGAGCACTTTTGATTTCGAACTTTCAAGTCCAATAGACGTCAATGGGGTTCTAACGTTCGTACGAATTTTCGGTCCGTTCGCAGGTTCTGGTGCGAACCGAACCGGGGGGTGTTCGGCTCATCTCTATATGTGTGTGACTTTCTCACAATTCCAAAAAATGTGTGAAAATAAACCTATGGCGTTGCAACCTCTGAAGCATGACTGAGGAGTTGTGGGGAAAATGGTGTGAATTTTGACCGGAGTATAATACCATCTTGTGAATAATTTAATTGCAGTCTCTTTAATTGTGATAGATCTGGTGCACTTGTGTAGATTATTGATGCAATTGTCCCAGTTTTCAGTTGTAAACGTAATTCACATTCTTGCTCCCATTTATGCATATAGGGGAGTTTGTTTTGTTCTACGTTATTAACTAGTTTAGAGTATATTTCTGATATCAATCCAGTTATTCTTGGTGCTTTTAGACAAATGCTTTCAAAGAATGATGGTGGATGTGAGTTTGTTGTTTGGAAATATGTGTTAAAAAAGTGTCTAATTTGGAGGAATTTATTAAACTGAGAATGAGGCAAAATTGTTGTGTTCTATAAAATTAGAGAGGGGTGTCAGGTTGTTACTTATCCACCATGAGCAGTCTCCAGTATTATGTGTATTAAAGGGGAATCCTTATCTTTACGTAAGGCTCTAGGCTAGACTGTAGTGAATGATACGCTATGTGTATATGGGGAGAACCCTCCAGGCACAGTGTGTTCCCTTTAGGGGTGCCGGGAGAGCCTCACCAGGTTCCCGGATACTGACTCCATATAGCCAGAGTGTATCGCAGAGACGATGGAGCCGACCCAGAAGCTAACGACCCCTCCCTTCCACAATAGTTACTTTTACTGATATGCATTTGGGTTCTTATATTGTCTCACTGGATGTAATGTTAATTCATATTTTCTTGTGCTGTACAAATAAAAATAAAAACATTTTTGAAAGTAAAGGGAAATTTTGGGTCTCCCACAAAAGAAGCATGTGGGGGTGTGTTAGATATCAGTTTGTATTTTTTGTTATGTAGATTCCATAATTGTTATGATTGTGCGACTAGTTGGTTGAGAGTGTGTCAGAGAAGGTCTCGGAAGGGATCTGCTATTGGGCACTCTGGCGCCAATCGCCCTATTTAGCTTGCTGGAACCTTCTGCTCGGTGCTGTCCGATCTGCAGCTCCCAGTTCCTGAGTTCCTGTTTCCTGTTTGCTTCCTGTTTGCTTGTCTGATCTCCTTGTGACCCCGGCCTGTCTTTGGACTCCTCTCTGTCATCTGCCTGCACCTGACCCCGGCTTCCCTTGACCACAAATCTGCCTGCTCCTTTGTACCACGTTGCCTGCCTGTTGCCAACCCTGCCTGTGACCCGGACTTTGAGCCTGCCTGTTCCTCTGTACCTCGCTGACCGTTTGTTGCCAACTCTGCCTGTGACTGGACCTGCCCTCTCTGCTCCTGCTCTGCACCGGCTGCCTAGGCCCCTGCCTTCTAAGGACTTCCAGACCATTCGCATCAGGATCCTGGGCCTTACCTCCGCAAGTCACCCGCCAGGCTCTCTTACCACTCTGCGCTCCTGTGCCTTCTGTTTACACTACCAGGGGCCGGGAACCAGATACGTACGGGAGGCCTTCCCCTGCTATATCGGGTTCGTCAGTCAGGTACGTGCAAGTCTGACAGAGTGTCTAACGTGTAAATTGAAATCTTATTTCCCCATAATTTACCAGAGATAGAATATGGTTGGATTGAGTCTTTCTCAAACCTAACCCATGGGGTTGGGAGTATGCCATTATGCAATTTGTGACCATCTGGCAGCTAAGTAATATAAGCAGAAATCTGGAAGGCCAAGTCCTCCATTCTTTTGTGATTTATATAATACTAATTTTGATAAACGAGGATGAGAACCTAACCATATAAACTTGTTAATCTCTGTTTGAAATTTAGTGATGATTACTTTATTTAGTCTAATTTGGAGCGCCCTGAATAGATATAATAACTTTGGTAGAATTGTCATTTTAATTGCTGTGATTCTGTCTAAAAATTATATTTTGAAAGATTTCCACATTTTAAGTATCAATCTTAATTTTGTATTATGGGTAAGTAGTTTTTTGAGGTTAGGTCATTAATATTTGGGGTGAGAAAGATGCCCAAGTATGGGAGAGACTCCATTTTTTTTTAGACTTATTTTGTCAAATGAATTAAGGCTCTGTTTATGTTTTTTTTTTCTAAATTCTCAATTTCTCTTGTCAGATGAGATTTTTTTTTGTTCTTTTTTTTCTCTCTTTCCCTCTCTCTCCTTTTTCTAGCTCCCATGCCCCTTTTTTCTTTTTTGGGCTTTTTATCCCTTTCCATAATTTCAACATAGGGGGGGGGGTTAAATTCTGTTCTTTCAATGCACGAGGCCTTAATTCTCCTTCTAAAAGAACCTACATTTTAAACTCATTACATAAGCAAAAGATAGATATCATTTTGTTTCAACAAACACACTTTCGTTCAGATCACATTCCAAAAATAAATAATAGGAATTATGTTACTTGGATTCAGGATACATTTTCATGTTCCAAATCAGGAGGTGTATCTATTGCGTTCCACAGGGATATACCCCACCAAATATTGCAAAATTATAAAGATAGAGATGGCAGATGCTTAGTTATAAGAGTCATGATGTATGGCAAAATGTTTACAATTATTAATCTTTAGTTACCAAATTATGAACAAATTAAGAGTGGAGTGAAAGCTCTGTTGGACACAATGGAGAAAGCGGAAGGAACAATAATCTTGGGTGGAGACTTTCATTTTATAATGAATGCAAAAATGGATACTACTAGCACCCACATTTATAGGAATAATAGTCAATTAAAGGAATTTAAAAACCTGCTGGGAAATCATCAATTGATAGATATTTGGAGGGCTCAACATCAAACGGAAAAGAACTACTCATACTATTCAAATATACATGATTCATATTATAGAATAGACTACTTTTTTATTAATCAGTCTGGTATGATGATGGCTCTTTCAACAGATATAGGGGGATTCTTATGGTCAGATCATGCTCCGATATATCTGGAGCTTAAGATAAACAAACACAAAAAAACAAGGGGGACGTGAAGGTTGAATGACAACTTAATTAAAGATAAAGAATGCGAAAAAGATATTCGACAAGCAATAAGGGAATTTTCATTAATTCATGAAAAAGATGAAACCTCAGTTCCCATGCAATGGGAAATGTGTGCTACGGGGAGGGGGGGAGGAAAGTAAGGAATCTAAATGAGACGATGGGATGTATATTGGCATACCAATTGATTTGGAAACATTCATGGTTAGGCCTGATAATGATGCAAATATTTTAATAGTATGTAATAGGTCCAGGGCCGTCCACAGACCGAGCAGGTAAGGCTATATTGGGTTGTGTGAGGAAAAAATCATATTGTCTGCTTACATGCTCAATTTATAGGTGTTATTATTAGAATTATAACCTTTGATGTCTGGGTGTAATAATATTGCTGTGGCTAAAGGTTCAATCGCTAAAGTGAATAGTAAGGGAGAAAGGGGACATCCCTGACGTGTACCCCTGCCCAACCTGGAAAAGTCTGAATTACATCCTTGTAATCTTATCCTAGTATGTGGGTTATGATAAAAAGCTTGAAAGGCGTAGAAAAATTTGCCTTTGAATCCATATCTTTTTAGTATTATATCCAGGAAATTCCAGGATATACTGTCAAATGCCTTATTAATATTGAGGCTGAGTAATAGGACTGATCTAGAGTTGATATTTGCATCTTGAATTATGTTTATTACTAGTCTAATATTGTCAGTAATTTGTCTACCTGCTATGAAATCTGATTGATGAGGGGAAATCAGGGAGGAGATTGTTGATGCTAATCTGTTGGCTAACAATCTGCTGAATATCTTAAGGTTATTGTTAATTACTGAGATTGGTCTATAATTTTGGGGCAATGTATGGTCTTTGTTTGGTTTTGGGATGAGAGACATGTTTGCGAGTAACATTTCTTCTAGGAATTGATCTCCTTTAAGAATGTTGTATAATTTTGTTAATTTTGGCATTAGAAGATGGTGATATTGTTTATAATAAAAAGAGGAGAATCCGTCTGGGCCAGGAGCTGAATTTTTCTTAAGGGATTTAATTATTAGCAGTAGTTATTCTTCTGTGCAGGGTGCGTTTAATGTATCTGTTTGTGTTTGGGTTAGCTTTGGAATAGGGAGTTTATCTAACCAAGATAGTGCTGAAGATGGAATGGACGAAGTGGGTGCTGAGAGGAGATTTGAATAGAATTTTTTGAATATAGATAGGATTTCTTGGGGATGAGTGATCAATTGATTTGAGTTATTCTTGAGTTTATAAACATGGGTGCGTTTTATTGATTGATTCAATTTGCGGACAAACATTGTAGAATATGCATTGCTAGATAGGAAAAATTTAGCTTTTGACCAGCGGAGTGCCTTTTCTGCTTTAAATGTGAGTAATGAGTTTAATTCATTTCTTTTTTGATAGAATATTTTGTAGATGTTTGGGTCGTGTGAATTTGTATGATCTTTATAAAGGTTGTAAAGATCTTTAGCGAGAGAGTGAATTTTTCCCCATTTTTTTTTATTACATTGTGCTGCTCGTTTAATGAGGTGGCCTCTCAATACAGCTTTATGGGCTAGCCGTAGTGTAGTCTGAGAAACATCTGGAGTTGAGTTTAGTGCAAAATAATCTTTTATTTCTGATGCAATTTCATTTTGGTGTGTGGGGTCTAAGAATGATTAATTTATTCTCCATGAATACGGGGTGGGAGTGAGGCCTATAAATTGAGTGCTAAGAGTGGTGATGTGGGGGTCTGACCAGGAACAATGGTGTATTGAGGCATCATGGGTGTTGGCTAGAATTATCGGGGTACAAAATATCTAGTCTATTCTTGAATATGAATCATGTGGGTGAGAATAAAAAATTTATACTCCCGTGCGTCTACATTTAAAGCTCTCCAGGAGTCAATCAATTGTAAATCATTTATGTGTGTAATAGTTGTTTTTGAGAATGTTTTTGAATTTTGGTTTTGTTTGCTACGATCAAGGTTAGGTTGAAAAGCTGAGTTAAAATCTCCACCCAAAATAATATGTGGTGAGTGGTACTGTTGCAGTGTGTTAAAGAATTGTGTGAAGAAAGTGGTTTGTGTTTCATATGGTGCATACACATTGGCAATCGTTAATTCTCTACCTGCTAGGGTACCTTTGATAATAATGAACCTACTATCTTCGTCCTTGTAAACCTGTTGAACCTCTAATGGGAAAGATTGATAGATAAAAATTGCCACTCCTTTAGTTTTGGAGGAGGTTGAGGTATAAAACGATTGATTAAAAGCTTTGTGAAAAAATGTAGGGTAGCTGTCTTTCATGAAATGTGTTTCTTGTAATATTAATATTTCGGTATTTAGTTTCTTATATTGTAAAAAGGCTTTTTTTCCTTTTGTACAGGGAATTTAATCCTTGGACATTGTGTGACAATACAGTGATAGTCATAGTATTAATGTCAATTTTGGGGAGTCATCAGGAAGTGATAATATGTGATAAATTGAGTGGTGACAGGTGTGTAGATGTCTAATAATTCTAAATATAGATGAGGCCAGCCAGGTGTACAAAAATATAAAACCTATATTATTTACTATTCTATGCAACTTGTGGCATAGCAAAAGGATTGTACCAAAACATTTTTTTTGTTTATAAAAACTGAAATTGGTTTAACATTAATTAAGTGTAACATATATCTGTAATAAAAAAAAACTGTATGGGGTTGTAAAGAAAAAGATTTTCCAACCGACGGTGAAAAATAATGAGACCTGATGGTCGTAGCCTCCCTGGCGGTATGATTATGTCAGATTTTTGCCTCTCAAAGTGGTACAATTGTTTTCCATAGAGATTTGGCATTCTATATTGTTGGCCTGTAATTCTTAGCAATAACACACTTAAATCTGTCCAAACAAGAGTCTAGTAGATATCCCGGGTTAGATAGAGTTTGAAACACAAAATCATAAATTATAATATAATAAATAACTATAAATAATTATAAAAAATAATAATTTAATAATAATAAAATTAATTTCCCCACGACACGATTCACTATTGCTCAATTCTGCAAGTGTTCTAATTTACTATCGCTGTTTTCTAGCTGGTCTAAAAACCACTTTTGACGTAAAGGGACACTTTTTGGTTGCTATGGACAATTTCAAGTTTACAGGCAGAAAGAACAGTATATATAATATACAATTGCATGCAGGGCACAGGACAAAGCACTAGGGACAAAAGGGATGTGAAATGGTTTTATACAGTAATGTAATCTGTAAGATTACAGTGTACTGTATGTATTATGAATTTTAAATTTTTTGAATTTGCCCCAGGGCTCCGCCCGTGCGTCGCGACGCTCGTAGGGAATGGAGTGCGGCACACAGAGGCATCGGGCAGAGGACACAGCCCATGGACACAGCGGGGGGACATCGCAGGATCCTGGAGATAAGGCTCCAGTATACTGCACCAGGATCCTGCAATACAATGCAATCCCGAGTGTGGCTCGGGATTACCGCTAATGGTACTGAAAGTTAACCCCGAGCCACACTCGGGAAAACCACCAGGGAGGTTAAACTCAGCCTTAGAGTGCTAGAAACAGGGGTTTATGAAAATATTAAAAAAACAACAACAAAAAAGACAATGAACAGGAAACGTCTCTCTGGTGAAAGAATATTTAACGACTTGATGGGGGTAAATCATGTCAGCATAGGGCGGGTAGCCCCAACAATTATTATCGGTATGAATAGCTGTGCAACTTTTAACCAATACCCACAACTTTAACCTCCCTGACAGTAATCCCGAGTGTGGCTCTGGGTTAAATTTCAGTCCAATTAGCGGTAACCCCAAGCCACACACATTGCAGGATCCTGGTGCGGCGTTACTTACCTTGTCCCCAGGATCCTGCGATGTCCCCCGCTGTTTCTGCGGGCTCTGTCTCCTCCGAAGCCTCTCCGTGCCAGGCTCCCTTCCCTGTGAGCGTCGCGACGCACGGGGGCGTAGCCTGGCGGCAATTTCAAAAAAATTTACAAAACATAACACATACAGTAGTGTAATCTTACAGATTACAGTACTGTATGAAATTATTTAACATCCCTTTTGTCCCCAGTGCTTTGGCCCATGCCCTGCATGCAGTTTTATGTTATATATACTGTTCTTTCTGCCTGGAAACTGGAGATTGTCCATAGCAACCAAAAAGTGTCCCTTTATGTCAAAAGTGGCTTTAGACCAGCTAGAAAACAGCGATAGTAAATTAGAACACTTGCAGAACTGAGCGATAGTGAATCGTGGGGAAATGTATTTAATTATTATTATATATATATTTTTTTTAATTATTTATATTTATTTATTATATTATAATTTATGTTTTTGTGTTTCAAACTTCATCATACCCGGGATATCTACTAGACTCTTGTTTGAACAGATTTAAGTGTGTTATTGTTAAGAATTACAGGCCTACAATATAAAACGCCAAATTTCCATGCAAAATAATTGTACCGCTTTCAGCACCTAAAATCCGATATAATCATACCGCCAGGGAGGTTAAAGAATTTGTAAATGATTCTGTTCTTGAAACTGAGAAAAACTAGTAAATCAAGATGTGGGACCAGACATCAAGTGGAGCCAAACAATTCCACCCTGGTTCAAAACAATTATAATTGATTTATGGATTTGTTATCTGAATCAAATTGTATATCATATGTTATCGTCAAGAGCCCAGCGAATATAGTGGGTGAAAGTGACAGACCCCACCAACGCCTAATGCCGCGTACACACGGTCAGACTTTACCGCAGACTTTGCCCGGCTGACTTTTCGACGGACTTTACGACGGACTTTCTGAATGAACGGACTTGCCTACACACAATCCACCAAAGGACTAAAACAAGGAAGTTCATAGCCAGTAGCCAGTAGCCAATAGCTGCCCTAGCGTGGCTTTTTGTCCATTGAACTAGCATACAGATGAGCGGACTTTTCGACTGGACTCGATTTCGATGGATTGATTTAAAACATGTTTCAAATCTAAGTCCGTCCAACTTTTGAGAAAACAGAGTCCGCTGGAGCCCACACACGATCAAATTGTCCCGTCCACTGGGCAAAGTCTGCCGTAAAGTCCACTCGTGTGTACGCGGCATTAGTCCCATCAGCAGCATTCAACTTATATAAATGAAAAAAACAAAAAACCTTGAAAAAAAAAAAAAAATGGAGATATGTCCACTGTTGCATATGGAGTTGCTATAAAGGTATATAACTTATGAGAAGCTTCCATTAGGAACAACTGAAAGTAAACATAACTTTTTAGTCTTTTCAATGGAATCAGCGTTTCCTTTATAGTACAAAAGATGTCTGTGTTGGATTATAAATGATTATAAAAAATTCTGTTCTCAGTCTGTAATGTAATGTGGAAAAAATATATGTTAAAGCTTGTAGTACCATTTTATGGCTGTAGATATCAGTGTATACTCTTCTTCTGGTTTAGTTTGGGCCTTCAAGCTGTGAAAAATAACTTTTATATACAGTTAGTACATAGGGCTAATATCCCAGTTTTTTTTATATAATCTGGTGTTTTGCAAACAGTTTTATAACCCTGAGTCCACTCAGCTTACGATTTTATTTCAAACCTTTATGCTTTTTTTAAGTGTCACAAAGGTTGGAGTGTAGCTATCTGGTTATGATCTTACTGTTGTGGTTGTCACCATATTCATTCCTGTTTTTTAGTTGGTTTTGGCACTAGAGTACCCTCTATAACCACCATTATCTTTAGTTCTACACTAATGGAATTTATGAACTTAGTGCAATTAGCTTCAATTACCTTTTTTTTTTTAGTTTTAGTTTCCTTTTCTTCTTTCACTTCTTGGTGCCTTGTAATATACTTGCAGTAATGCATACTACCTAATTCAGTGTAATCTGTTCCAGCAGCCTTTTCCCTTTTGTTCTTGTATATGACTCCGTGTAAGTATTTCATTGTACTTTTCACTTATAAAATCAATAAAATTATTGATTAAAAAAAAAGCTCCTGCACTAAATAGATTGCACTGATAATGACCGATCCATACATTTTAATTACCTAGTGGTCAGGGTTAGCAGCAAGTGTCTTAAAAAAAAAAAAGAAACTCCCTAACATTGGTTCTGCCCTAAACACACTTGACTGGTGAATCCCTTTTGGACACACTCTGTCCCTTGTGTCATGTGATTATTTTTTTTAAGTGATACCCGTATACAGCTAAAAATAAGAAATCAGCTTAAATCAACTGAAATGTACTTTCCTGACGCCTTCATGGCAGCACACACTGGGTTGTGACTCCGCCCCCACAACCTGACAGGATTGGTCTATCTATAAAAGTTGAAGAGAGATGACCCCCACCATTCTCTTTTTTATCCTCACCTGACAAGATGGTTGGACATCGCAAGAGCCTCTTACCGCATCACCCCAGCAGGTTCAAGCCTCTCCTGTTTGGAAGTCCCTCTTGTACAGTCTCTAAAGGAGCTTCTATGGAGGGAGCCCCCACTCTGGTGGTCTCAGGGGCAGCATCATGGATCATCTGGCACATAGTAGGCTTTAAAGAAGCTGAAGTATTGCAGTGGCCTCCACTTCTTTTCTTTTTCTATTTTTCCCTTTTTCTTTCTCCCTCTGGTACCTGTAGTCCCACAGCGCTCTAGCCATGCAGTGATGGCCGCCGGCGCGTCCCGCTCCGCATTGCGCATGCGCGGGAGAATCGAATAGAGACAACCTTCACGTTTGCCAGCTTCCAACATGGCGCCGGAACCGTCACGGCGCTTCTGCGCATGCGCGAAGCGTCATTTTTGGCGCGACGGCGGCGGCATTATTTAAAAAAGGGCTCTGGCTTTGCAATACAGCAGTTTGCTATTCTGCTTGTTCTGGCTGACTATTCTTGGCATCCTGAAACTAAATTCCCTCTGGAAACTGGTAAGTCATTTTGATCCTTCCTGATTCATCGTTACAAGGGTATTTTTTATTTAAAAAAAAAAAAGAAAATAGAAAAATATCATTATTATTATCTCGGCATAGATATATATGTATATTTTTGTTTTCCTCTTTAACCCATTCCAGACCTTTATTTCTGCCTACATTCTTCTTCTCTGCTCATGGAGACCACTTAAAATGAAAGAGCAATCAGCGCAAACCAAATATAAAAGAACGATATGCAAGCTGAACACTAGGAGGAAAACACCAACCTCAATGATATACAGTAAATAAAATAAGTGCAGCGCAAAAGAATAAAGAGTATAAAAATAATAATAATAAAGTGATGAATAATAAAATAAATAGATGAATAATCAAATAAATAGCAACAGTCCTTAAATATGAAATGGTGAAAATAGCAGGTAGCGGAAGATGGCGAATATCTCTCTTCTGGGGACACTTGGTAACAAACTTAAATCCGTGCGGTAAGTATGTAAAAAAGTTGCGCTTACCAGATCCAGTTGACCCCTTAATTATAGGGGGTCCGAAACAGCATAAGTGGGTCTGTGGCAAACTGCTGGGCTGGCTGAGATCTGTAGAAATCCCCTCTGATCAGGAGTAGAACATCATAATGCCGCTGGATACTTTGTTTCTCAATTAGGCTATATCCCTCAAAGAGGGAGGAGATCCGTGTTGAGATACCAGGTGGAGAGGTGGAAATCCCCAGGAGCAGTAAAAAACATAAAGGAAACTTCTAAGAGCGATCCGTATGAGAATCAAAGTTCAACATTTATTCAATGGTATAAAACAAAAAGACGCTAGCAGAGCGCCAATAGGTACACGTGCTGGGGCAGTGAATAATAATGAGACAGACTGCTCTTGACAGAACAGCTGTCAGCAGGAGAGTGCTGCGGGTGACGGTGGTCAATCCATACCGCCCTCGTACGCGGCGTTACGTCTGAGAGACTTCGTCAGCAAGGGTGGAGAGCCCCTGTCACCCGCAGATCCTTAAAATACCCGCCTAATTAATGGGAGTGTCAGAAAGCCGTAGAAACGGAAGTCCCCAGAAGGGAGAAAATCCTCTACAGTTTACTGGGGACATCATCCCAATGACATCGAATTTTAAAATAGAAAAAGGAATTAAATTTTTTAAAACATGATGAAAGTAAAAGAAGCTTGGTAAATAACAGCTACTAAATAGCAGTGGTACCAAAGCTGTGTAGTAAAACGGAAGTTTCAAAATGTTACAAATGTAACTGATAATGTGTAAAGAATTGCTATAAACATTATGGACAATCATATGACTCCTAGTGCACCCGCAACATTCTCCAGCTAATAGTAAAAAGAACAATGTTTTTACACTCATACATCAGTAAAATCCACCTGCCTATAAATACCAGCACAAAATTATAAAAACAATAAATAAAAAATTATACATACATAATGGCAGTATAATATAAATACTGGAAATAGTACAAAAAAGTAAAAAATGGATACATAGTGTCATTTGTTAGAAATGAAACAGTTTAAATCAAACTCCACATTTAGTCCTCTCGGGACTGACACCCTGGTTTCATGTATCCAGAAAGATTCTCTCTGGCTGAGATGTCTAATAAAATTACCCCCCCTCCAGTGCCTAGTGACCTTTTCTATCCCCCAGAAAAAAAGTTGTTTAGGGTCCCTATTGTGATGGATTCTGAAATGTTTGGACACCGAATGGGTTTTAAGTCCCCGCTTGATGTTACCAACATGTTCAGAAACCCGGACCCCCAATGATCTAGAAGTCCGTCCGACATATTGAAGACCACAGCTGCACTGAAGCATGTAAACCACGCCCACAGTGTTACATGTGATCAAGTTTTTAATTTGGTAATTGATGCCAGTAGAATGTGCAGTAAAAACTTTCTTTTTCTTGTTGTTAAATTTACATTGCCTGCACGCAGGGCATTTTCCACAGGCAAAGAAACCAGACATGAAGTTAAAGATACGGTTTTCTTTGATGACCGGGGGGTCAACAACACTTGGGGCTAATAGATTACGCAGCGTGGGTGGGCGTCTATAGATGAATCTCGGACGAGATGGAAGTGAGGGTCCTAAGACATTGTCCCTTTTAAGAATGGCCCAGTGTTTCAAAATAATTCTTTCTATTTTTTTATGTTGAATATTATAATCCAGGACTATCCTGTACTGGGAATTGTCCTGGATCATATTTTCTGATCTATTGGAATCAGCTACCAAAGTAGCTCTGTCAAGGGAACCAACCTTAGTTAATTCTTCCATGATCTGATTTTTCATGTAGCCCTTTTGTACAAATTTCTCTGCCATAATCTTAGCTTGTGTGTGGTAATCACTGTCTAAAAAGCAATTCCGACGTAGGCGTATGAACTGTCCTCTAGGGATGTTCATCAACCAGTTATTATGGTGGCAACTATCCAGAGGGATATAGCCATTTCTGTCGGTAGGTTTGCAGTAATTGCGTGTTCGAAAAGCTCCTTCGTGTTTAAAGATTTCTAAATCAAGAAACGCTATACTCATGGTGTCAGAGTTCCAGGTAAGACGGATGTTTTTGGTGTTGCCGTTGAGTCTGGACATAAAGAGCTGGAGACTGATCAAGTCTCCTTCCCAAATCATGAACAGATCATCAATGTATCTTTGGTAGCAGACCAACTGTGGTGGTCTGCTACCAAAGACCGACATCTCTTCCCAGTGAGCCATGAAGAGGTTAGCAACGCTCGGTGCAAACCGAGCGCCCATGGTAACACCAAGGGTCTGTAAGAAGAATTTGCCCCCGTACCAAAAATAATTTTTGGCTAAGCAAAAATCTAAAGCTTTTAAAATAAATGCACCAAGTGGAGCAGGTAGGTGTGATTTATCAAGCGCCCACTGGACGGAGCAGATGGCATCAGAATGTCCAATGATGGTATAAAGTGAACCAACATCGGCTGTCACCAATATGCTGTTTTCACTACAAGGTAAATTTTCAACAATGTTAATGATGTGTTTAGTGTCTTTCAAGAACGCGGTGGTAGAAGACACCAGAGGTTTCAGGAAAAAATCAATGTATTGGCCCAAGCGAGCAGAGACCGAATCTATCCCATTAACAATCGGTCTACCAGGTGGAGCCTGGAGATCCTTATGAATTTTGGGTAGAAAGTAGATAATGGGTCTTCTGCATGCGCTTGGGTTCAAATACAGTGCCTCCTTCTTATTCAAGACACCGCTGGTTTTACCAAAGGAAACGAGGGTCTCCAATTCCTTTTTATATTGGAGAACTGGATCTTTGCTGAGGACCTGGTATGTATTCCGGTCCGACAGCAAACGATCCATTTCGCCTTGGTAATACAGTTTACTCATAACCACTAACCCTCCCCCCTTATCGGCGGGTCGAATAACCACATTTTTATTTTTTTCCAATAGGCTGATACCTTTTTTAAGAAAAGATGGGTCACCAACCTTTCTCACTTTTAACTCTTCTAGATCACTGGAAACCATATTTTTAAAGACCTCTATATGTCTATGGTCATTTTTTGGGGGATTGAAAACAGATCGATTAGCTAAGTTGGAATGTGGTCCCTCATTGGGTATGGATGGGCCACAAACAGACCTCTCTCCAGGCTTAGAGAGAAAATACCTTTTGATATTCAGGGTTCTCACGAATTTTTGGAGACTGATGTATGTCTTAAATTTACTCATGTTACAGGCTGGAGCAAATTTTAGACCCTTATCAAGCACCCGTAATTCATCATCAGACAAGTCAACCCCGCTGATGTTGAAGATGCCTGTGCCTAATGGGACTTTAATCTTTTTTGTTTTTCGTCCAGCTCTTCTCCCTCTCTTTGTCTTCGTTTCCCGCCCTGTCTGTTTCCGGTCGGAGTGAAATCTCCTCGGTCCGGCCATTGGGATTGGGCCTGTCCTAAAAAATTATTTGGGTAATATGTGTTATCCTGGGATAAGGGAGTGAATCTGTTATGTAGGGGAATAGGGGTCTGTTCGTATTGTTGATCATAATGATCATAATACGAGTTATGATCAGAGTGTGGATGGTATTCTCTGTATGAAGAAGAGCCTGAGCCTCTGCCCCTCGGAGGACGTGCTGGCCACCAACCATTTTCCCTACGTTCCTGGGAATAGTGGTTGGGTTGCTGCTGGTATTGGGTCCTGTCTCTGCCCCTCCCAGAGGGGTTCCCCTTTCCTCTTGTGTTTCTGTTGGATTTTTTAGGGATGGCTCCCTGTGGGAAAGTAGCCCCACCCTGTGAGGGTGGATACATGGGTCTGGGGGTATTAGGGGGTAGAGGGTCCACTATATGAGAGGAGGAGACTTCAGGAGTCTGGGCAGGGGTCTGTATTTTAGATTGCCATTTGAAGACTTCACCTCTCGAAAAATCCCCTGAATCCCTGATGAACTTAGTACGTTTTTTCTCCTGTGACTCTCTATCCCACTTGAGCATCTTCGCTTTTAATTCTCCTGATAGTCTGGTAAAATCAGGGGAATTTTGAGCTGACTCTAGTCTATTTTTTAACTCAGAGATTTGTTGATTAATAAGTACCATTTTTTTCTTTTTCCTGATTAGAAGGAATTCAATAAGTTCTTGGCTTTTACTCATAAAAAACTGGTGCCAATCAGACAGGGATTCCTCATCGGTGAGGCCATCACTGGGGGGTAAATCCCACCTAAGTCTCCTGGGCACCAGTTTGCTTTTTATATACTGTTCGAATGATACAATATCCCACCATGCTTTGATTTGTTTTTCAAAGAGATAGCCCAATTTTCTAAAATTGGTGGGGAGATCATCCGATGAGTTAGCAGATGGAGTGTTAGAAAAAATCTCATTGAGTTTGACCTCCCTTTGGTCAAGGAATGAGAAAACTTCCATGGTTGCAGCTGATAGATAGGTGTACAATATACAAGTTAAAATGAAAGAGCAATCAGCGCAAACCAAATATAAAAGAACGATATGCAAGCTGAACACTAGGAGGAAAACACCAACCTCAATGATATACAGTAAATAAAATAAGTGCAGCGCAAAAGAATAAAGAGTATAAAAATAATAATAATAAAGTGATGAATAATAAAATAAATAGATGAATAATCAAATAAATAGCAACAGTCCTTAAATATGAAATGGTGAAAATAGCAGGTAGCGGAAGATGGCGAATATCTCTCTTCTGGGGACACTTGGTAACAAACTTAAATCCGTGCGGTAAGTATGTAAAAAAGTTGCGCTTACCAGATCCAGTTGACCCCTTAATTATAGGGGGTCCGAAACAGCATAAGTGGGTCTGTGGCAAACTGCTGGGCTGGCTGAGATCTGTAGAAATCCCCTCTGATCAGGAGTAGAACATCATAATGCCGCTGGATACTTTGTTTCTCAATTAGGCTATATCCCTCAAAGAGGGAGGAGATCCGTGTTGAGATACCAGGTGGAGAGGTGGAAATCCCCAGGAGCAGTAAAAAACATAAAGGAAACTTCTAAGAGCGATCCGTATGAGAATCAAAGTTCAACATTTATTCAATGGTATAAAACAAAAAGACGCTAGCAGAGCGCCAATAGGTACACGTGCTGGGGCAGTGAATAATAATGAGACAGACTGCTCTTGACAGAACAGCTGTCAGCAGGAGAGTGCTGCGGGTGACGGTGGTCAATCCATACCGCCCTCGTACGCGGCGTTACGTCTGAGAGACTTCGTCAGCAAGGGTGGAGAGCCCCTGTCACCCGCAGATCCTTAAAATACCCGCCTAATTAATGGGAGTGTCAGAAAGCCGTAGAAACGGAAGTCCCCAGAAGGGAGAAAATCCTCTACAGTTTACTGGGGACATCATCCCAATGACATCGAATTTTAAAATAGAAAAAGGAATTAAATTTTTTAAAACATGATGAAAGTAAAAGAAGCTTGGTAAATAACAGCTACTAAATAGCAGTGGTACCAAAGCTGTGTAGTAAAACGGAAGTTTCAAAATGTTACAAATGTAACTGATAATGTGTAAAGAATTGCTATAAACATTATGGACAATCATATGACTCCTAGTGCACCCGCAACATTCTCCAGCTAATAGTAAAAAGAACAATGTTTTTACACTCATACATCAGTAAAATCCACCTGCCTATAAATACCAGCACAAAATTATAAAAACAATAAATAAAAAATTATACATACATAATGGCAGTATAATATAAATACTGGAAATAGTACAAAAAAGTAAAAAATGGATACATAGTGTCATTTGTTAGAAATGAAACAGTTTAAATCAAACTCCACATTTAGTCCTCTCGGGACTGACACCCTGGTTTCATGTATCCAGAAAGATTCTCTCTGGCTGAGATGTCTAATAAAATTACCCCCCCTCCAGTGCCTAGTGACCTTTTCTATCCCCCAGAAAAAAAGTTGTTTAGGGTCCCTATTGTGATGGATTCTGAAATGTTTGGACACCGAATGGGTTTTAAGTCCCCGCTTGATGTAAGGGGTCAACTGGATCTGGTAAGCGCAACTTTTTTACATACTTACCGCACGGATTTAAGTTTGTTACCAAGTGTCCCCAGAAGAGAGATATTCGCCATCTTCCGCTACCTGCTATTTTCACCATTTCATATTTAAGGACTGTTGCTATTTATTTGATTATTCATCTATTTATTTTATTATTCATCACTTTATTATTATTATTTTTATACTCTTTATTCTTTTGCGCTGCACTTATTTTATTTACTGTATATCATGGAGACCACTGCCCAAGCAGACCACCCACGTCCTGTAAGGTAAGGGGCTGTCCATATGGTAAGTATTGAAGAGAGAAAAAAAAGAGCGCACATCTTCTGACAAGACTTCTTCTATCAGTCCGTCCAGGTCTAAATCAAGACGCAGGGAGAAATCAAGCCATGCCTCAAGCAGAAGATCCCGCAGAAGCCGATCACGCTCCTCATCTCGTCACAGACACTCTCACCGCAGCCATTCTCGTCGTGGTCACTCACGCCACAGTCGTTCTCGACGTAGCCGATCTCATCATAGAAGATCGCCTTCATCACGTCGCAAGCAAACCCAGCACACCCGTCCCGCAGCAAATTGCTGCTGGGTATGTGGCGCCACGGCTTTGCCAGATAAATTAGCATGTCGCTCGTGCTTCAATGAAGCTATGAAGGATAGAGAATCGGACGTCAGAGAAGTAACTGACCTGATTCGGGAATCAGTCAGAGAATCTATAATGGAGTCAACTGCACCCCTGCCGGCCAGGTCAGAACCAGGTACCTCCATGGCTCCTCCTCGCTCAGCAATCGAAGTAAGGGCAGATCCAGAATCCCCCTCAGAGAACGAAGACTCGGAAGTGCCAACAGGTTTTGACTTCACCTTGGTCGAACCATTTGCAAAATCTGTCAAAGAGGCCATAGGTTGGGAAGAATCTGAGGAAACACCTCAAAAAACGCGAAAATATTTTCCGAACCTGAAAAGGGATCCAGAAACCTTCCCTTTCATCGAGGAATTAAATGATCTGATCAAAGATGAATGGGAGAGAGCCGACAAGAGGCCTAACCTAAACAACAGACTTACAAAAATGTACCCTTTAAGAGAACCTAAGGTCTCCTCCTTAATTAACGTCCTTGTGGATGCCTCTTTGATGCGTTTGGCAAGGCATGTCACCCTACCCATTGAAGATGCCGTCTCTTTCCGTGACGTCCTAGATCGGAAAATAGACCTAGAACTCAAAAAAGCCTACTCCACAGCAGGGGGCGCTTGCAGACCAGCAGTCACCACAGCAGCAGTTGGTAGAGCCATTTCAGGCTGGACTGTCAATATTGAAAAATCTCTTCAGGGAGAGATAGACTTGGAGAAAGTAATTACATCTCTACAAGAACTTAAATTGGCAGGCGATTTTATTGCAGAAGCCTCCGTGGACATTATTAGGTGCTCGGCCCGGGCAATGTTAGCCTCAGTTATGGCAAGACGAGCTCTGTGGCTAAAACCCTGGGTAGCAGACGCAGCATCAAAAACAAACTGGTGCAGAATTCCCTACGATGGTTCCAACCTCTTCGGCTCCAAATTGGATACGGCAATTTCTAAGGTGACAGGGGGAAAATCTGGGCTCATTCCCTCTGACAGGAGACCAAAGAGACCAAGAGGTCCCGTTTACAAAGGTAACCTTCCAGAAAGGTACAGAGAAGCAAAAACATACAGACCAGG
Organism: Lithobates septentrionalis; assembly: GCA_037952835.1. Lineage (NCBI taxonomy): Eukaryota > Metazoa > Chordata > Amphibia > Anura > Ranidae > Lithobates > Lithobates septentrionalis. The sequence goes on along the minus strand of JBBDGP010003149.1, from coordinate 80,961 downwards.
CAGAGAGTTTAAAAGAAACTGGAAGAACACACAGTCTTCTTTGCTGAGGATGCGAAAAACCAAGGCCACCCCTTCTACCGAACAACAGAAGTCCTTTTGAAGGTACGCCCGCCCATCCCCCGAGGGTGGGCGCCAGACTAAAAAGATTCACACAAATATGGTCAGAAAACATCAGGGATCATTGGACCATTTCTACAATCAAGTACGGTCACAAGTGGAGATTCCTGAACAAGATCCCCAGAAACCATTTTTTGCCAACAAAACTCCCGGCTTCTCAACAAAAGAGAAGAATCCTTCTGCAGTACATAATGGAACTAAAACAAAAGGAGGCAATTTTGGAGGTTCCACTATGTCAAAGAGGCAGAGGTTTCTACTCCCCTCTGTTTTTAGTAAAAAAGAAAACGGGGGATTTACGGCCAGTGCTGGACTTAAAAAGACTGAACAAAAATATCAAGATAGAAACCTTCAAGATGGAGAGCCTACAGTCCATACTATTAGCGGTGAATCTAGAAGATTGGATGCTGTCCATAGACTTATCAGACGCCTATCTTCACATCCCAATACATCCTGCTTTTCAAAGATTTCTTCGCTTTTCAATCAATCAACAAAACTTCCAGTTCCAGTGCCTACCCTTCGGCATCTCATCAGCTCCCAGAACCTTCACCAAGGTTCTTCTGCCTCTCATCGCATACCTCAGAGAAAGAGGTCTGAGAGTACATCATTATCTGGACGATATACTTCTTCTAGCAGAAAGTCGCCAGGTCTTGATACAACACCGAGAGATCCTACTATCAACTCTGCAAAACTTTGGTTGGCTGGTGAACTGGCAGAAGAGCAAGCTTCAGCCCACTCAGAGGATGATTTTCCTCGGTGCGGAGCTAGACACCATCCTGAACAGAGTACAGCTTCCTCAGGAGAAAATCATGCCTCTGATTCAGAAAGTCCAGAGGCTAATCTCGGTTACACATTTGCCAGCCAGAATATGTATGAGCATCCTGGGCTCCATGTCTGCGACCCTGCCCATGATTCAGTGGTCCCAATGGCACACAAGAACCTTGCAGAATTCTTTTCTGAGGCAGTGGAATGGAGTATCAATGCTTCAGAAGATTTACATAAACAGGTGTGTGAAACAATCGATGTGGTGGTGGACACGGCCCAGGAATCTCAAGAGATACAAATCTCTAGTTTCTCCACAGCCAGAAGTGGTCACTTCAGATGCCAGCCAGCTAGGATGGGGAGCTCATTACCAAAATCTAGCAGCACAAGGACAATGGAAGTTTCAAGCCCAGGGGATAGTATCCAACATACTAGAGCTCAGAGCGGCCTTCCAGGCACTTCTAGCCTTCACTCCATACCTGATGGGGAAGAACGTGGTGATACGAATGGACAACAGAGTCGCTGTAGCATATATCCAGAGGCAAGGGGGTACGAGGAGTCGCACTCTGATGCAGGAGGTACGCCCTATCATGGAGTGGGCTCAAGTACACCTAATAGATCTGAAAGCGGTATATGTCCCAGCAGCTCAGAACATGCTGGCCGACTATTTGAGCAGGGAGCTTCTCTCCAACAACGAGTGGTCATTGAGCCAACGGGCTTTTTCCCTTCTTGCAGCAACTTGGGGAACACCAGAAATCGACCTAGCAGCCACACCTGCGAACGCCAAATGTCGGAGATTCCTGTCAAGAGCAGCCTTCCCATCAGCCGAAGGGATGGATTGTCTAACCCATCCGTGGAATTTCAAGCTGGGTTATATTTTTCCCCCAGTACCCTTAATTGCGAGGTTCCTATCCAGGCTTCGGAAATCATCAGCAACTGTAATAGCCATAATTCCTTTCTGGCCGAGGAGGCCGTGGTTCACAACCCTACTACAGCTCAGCCTACAACAACCGTTTCCTCTCCCAGTAACATCGGACCTTCTGTCCCAGGGTCAATTTCTACATGCAGCTCCAGAGAAGTTACACTTGACAGCATGGAAATTGAAAGGACTCGGCTGTTAGAACAAGGATGCTCACAGGAAGTCATTTCTACTCTCCTTCAAGCTAGAAGAAGCACCACCAACAGGACCTACTCACAAGTATGGAATAGGTTTTGTTCTCTGGCTCAACAAAAAAAATGGAACCCAGTATCACCAGAACCTCCTCAAGTTCTAGAATTTCTTCAGTTAGGTATTACCAAAGGCTTAAGCTCTAGCACCCTTAAAGTCCAGATTTCGGCTCTTTCAGCTAAAACAGGCATTAGATGGGCACTACATCCTCTAGTGATTCAGTTCATGAGAGCCTGCTTAAAAATCAGACCTCCAAAAAAACCCACATTTCCACCATGGAATCTCTCTACAGTACTCGATGCATTATCCAAACCTCCTTTTTGGCCGACTGAGACAATTTCACTTTGGAATCTGACTCTGAAGGTAACCTTCCTTATCGCCATTACATCTGCGAGAAGAGTTTCAGAACTTAAAGCATTACTGATAACAGAACCTTACCTAGTCTTCTATCCCGATAGAGTGGTATTGAGGCCTTCGGAACGTTTTACTCCCAAGGTATCATCTTCTTTTCATTACAATCAAGATATCAACCTTCCATCCTTTATTAATAACCAGGGTGAACCTCATGCATTGGACGTTAAAACTATCATTACCAGCTATTTGGAAGCTACAGCCTCTTTCAGAAAATCAGATACTCTTCTCATAATTCCTCACGGTCCTAGGAAAGGTCATCCAGCAACTTCCCGAACAATCGCATCCTGGCTAGTCAACACCATTAAAAAGACATATTCATCTCAGCAGCTAGCCATCCCAGAAGGCATCAAGGCACACTCAACCAGGGCAGTGGCAACTTCATGGGCAGCATATTGTAGAGTTTCACCGGAAACGATCTGTAAGGCAGCTACCTGGTCATCAAGACATACGTTTACTTCTCACTATAAAATTGACTCTGCACAATTAACTACAGCGGACTTTGGCAGAGCCATTATTACAGCCAATTCCTCAGCTCTTTAGAATAATAAACTTTAATTTGCACCCTCCCGACTGGCGAGTTATTTCCCAGTGTGTGCTGCCATGAAGGCGTCAGGAAAACGGAAAATTGTATACTCACCTTTCCGTAATTTTCCTTTCCTGACGCATCTTCATGGCAGCACACAGATTCCCACCCTGTTTTAAATGATATATACAGAGAATGGTGGGGGTCATCTCTCTTCAACTTTTATAGATAGACCAATCCTGTCAGGTTGTGGGGGCGGAGTCACAACCCAGTGTGTGCTGCCATGAAGATGCGTCAGGAAAGGAAAATTACGGAAAGGTGAGTATACAATTTTCCGTTTTTTATACTTCATGATCCTGAAAATCCTGCCAGTCTCCCAGGTCTCTTGCAGCTTCCTGTTCTTTTCTACCAATGTATTGGGTTCAGACCAGTGGTAGCGTTGACAGGCATGCCCACTTCAGCTTTGCAGGAGCACAGCGAGTTTGAAGTCCCATAGTCAGTGACATCATTGGCTGGCATGTCCAAACTCCAGTCCCCACTGTACTAGTTGACACCGGCTCCCATATAGAGACTTGTTCTGATAAACTCAAAAGAAGGGACTGTTCCCATCCACCACAGGCTGCAGATACAGCCATAAATAGAGATCGTCTGACCACTTAAAAGCAGAGGTTTTCTGAAAAAAAAATATTAAAAGCCAGCAGCTACAAATACTGCAGCTGCTGACTTTTAATATATGGACACTTACCTGTCCAGGGAGCCCGTGGTTTTGGCAGCCGAAGCGGTTCCGTCCTTCGGCTCTCGGCTGCTGCCACCGCCATCCTCGGTAAGGGAATAAGGAAATGAAGCCGTGCGGCTTCACTTCCTGGTTCCCTACTGTGCATGCACGAGCCACGCTGCGCGTCCTCACAGGTCCCTGCTGTATTCTGTGTCTCACAGAATACAGTGGGGGAGGACGGGGTAGGGGGCGGAAGTGGCGTAGGTCACCGCAAGCTCCGCAGTGATCTATGCCAGGAAGTGGGAGCAAATACCTGTATTATATATGTATTATATTGTATTGAAAGGTGCCAAATGTGACACCGGAGGGGGGGAGGAATCCAAAAAGTGGAAGTTCCATTTTTGGGTGGAACACCACTTTAATGAAGCTTTGAAAAAGTTTCAAACACCTTTATGTATAGGATAGGATGCAGGTTAAAGATTAGCATACACTTTAATGCTGGGATTAGATTAAGCATGAGGTCTGCTTTATATACAGGGCTATTTTTAGCGTTTTTCTGGGGACAGTCGCCGGTTCTAGGAGGCCGTCCCTGGATGAAAAATGTGTTTCCCAGTTGTGTCTCCATTTGTAGAAATGACACGTATCTAACCTTGTCAATTACAACTAGATCCACCATAGCCGCCACACTACATACTCTGCATGTTCTTCCTCTTGATACACTCAAGGAATCCCTCTTTGTGGGTGTAGTTACCATTGGTGGTGGGATTTCATGGGTGTGGTTATAAGTGGGCATAGTCAGTAGGATGTTTCTGGATTTTATTTCAAATATCTTGTCATATTAAGAGTCATCTGACTGCATAAACCCTATATCTTTAGGCAAAGGCCAATGAGTGTCTTATAGTAGCCCTGACTGGAGGCTGATATCAGTATATGGACACAGCATTTGTAGGCAGGGCTATCCACATGGGGGAACAATGTTCCATTCACAGGCACCGCTAACAGGCCTCATTTCCCTTCTCTCATGTTAGTGTGTGTCCCCACTCCCGAAGGGAGCCACTCCATGTACCGTATATACTCGAGTATAAGTCGTTCCGAGTATAAGTCGTTCTGAGTATAAGTCGAGGCCCTAATTTACCACAAAAAAATGGGAAAAACTTATTGACCCGAGTATAAGACGAGGGTGAGAAATGCACAGCTACTGTAAGTGGAAAAGAGGGTCAACAATGCCCATTTGCAGCATCACTATGCCCATTTGCAGCCATAGATCCCCTGAACTTCAAACTCGGTAGTTAAGGGTTCCTAGATGCCCCCTAGCAGCAGCCAAAATTTTGGGTCTCTGAACCCAAAGGGTCCCGAAATGACATTGCTGCAGATGGACACAGTTGACCGAATTTGGGGCCCTGTATCTCGGGGCCACTTAGTGCTAAGAACCCCAAATTTGGTGTGCAAACCCAGTAAAATTTCCAAAGCTGGGGTTTCTAGCACCAAGTGGCCCAAGTGGCCCCGAGATACAGGGCCCCAAAAAAATCAGTTCAGAAACTGTCAAGCACTTTTCTGCAGCAGAGAATGACATTTTTCGAACCGGCTTTGGGGCCCCGTATCTCAGGGCCACTTGGTGCTAGGAACGTTGTGGTACCAGTTCCACCGGGTTTGCACACAAAATTTGGGGTTCCTAGCACCAAGTGGCCCTGAGATACGCGGTCCCAAAGTCGGTTCGGAAAATGAAATTTTTTGCTGCAGAAAAGTGCTTGACTCGAGCATAAGTCGAGGGGGGCACTTTCAGCACAAAAAAATGTGCTGAAAAACTTGACTTATACTCGAGTATATACGGTACCTTTACCAGCACATATACAGTCCCATGCCCACTTTCCTACCGGCTGAACTGATTAAGCATGCCCCAGATAGGCCACAAGTAATAATGGAGGCAAGTCCAATGCATTTTTCAAAGCTTTATTTTCCAACTTCAGGGTGGACAATGATACCAGATGTACAACTTTAGAGAACCCAATTCCAGCAGATATACAGCTTCAGAGCACAGTATGTTACATACTTAGATTCTCATCTGGCATTTGACTGCTTTTTGCACTATTTCCAGTCTGGCGTGCTGCTAGACATGTCCCCAATTTTAGTCCCATTCATGTTGTCAGGACTTCGCCAGGTATTCCCCAGCAGGGGAACACCAGACACCCGAAGCTTTACACATTGGCAAAAAGGGCCCCAATAAAGCCCATGGGGGCCAACTACAGAGCTTAGCTCCTAAATTTGTGCTCTCCCCACTAAATCTCTTTGCACCCTGTAACTCACTCACTATATACGGTATCTCACAAAAGTATGTACACCCCTCATATTTTTGTAAATATTTTATAATATCTTTTCATGTGAAAACATTAAAGAAATGACACTTTGCTACAATGTAAAGTAGTGGGTGTACAGCTTGTATACCAGTGAAAATTTGCTGTCCCCTCAAAATAACTCAACACACAGCCGTTAATGTCTAAACCACTGGCAACAAAAGTGAGTACACCCCTAAGTGGAAATATCCAAATTGGGCCCAATTAGCATTTTTTCCTCCCCGGTGTCATGTGACTCGTTAGTGTAACAAGGTCTCAGGTGTGAATGGGGAGCGGGTGTGTTAAATTTGGTGTTATCACTCTCACTCTCTCACACTGGTCACTGGAAGTTCAACATGGCACCTCATGGCAAAGAACTCTCTGAGGATCTGAAAAAAAGAATTGTTGCTCAATATAAAGATAGCCTAGGCTATAAGAAGATTGCTAAGACCATGAAACTGAGATGCAGCATGGTGGCCAAGACCATACAGCGGTTTAACAGGTTCCACTCAGAACAGGCCTCGCCATGGTCAACCAAGGAAGTTGAGTGCACGTGCTAAGCGTCATATCCAGAAGTTGTCTTTGGGAAATAGACGTATGAGTGCTGCCAGCATTGCTGCCAGCATAGAGGCGCCTTTTTTGTTTCTTTGTATCATTATATAAGCGTCATATCCAGAGCTTGTGTTATCGCTTTCACTCTCTCATACTGGTCACTGGAAGTTCAACATGGCACCTCATGGCAAAGAACTCTCGGAGGTTCTGAAAAAAAGAATTGTTGCTCTACATAAAGATGGCCCAGAAGATTTCCAAGACCCTGAAACTGAGCTGCAGCACAGTGGCCAAGACCATACAGGACAGGTTCCACTCAGAACAGGCCTCGCCATGGCCGACCAAAGAAGTTGAGTGCACGTGCTCAGCGTCATATCCAGAAGTTGTCTTTGGGAAATAGACGTATGAGTGCTGCCAGCATTGCTGCAGAGGTTGAAGGGGTGGTGGGTCAGCCTGTCAGTACTCAGACCATACGCCACACACTGCATCAAATTGGTCTGCATTGCTGTCGTCCCAGAAGGAAGCCTCTTCTAAAGATGATGCACAAATAAGCCTGCAAACAGTTTGCTGAAGACAAGCAGACTAAGGACATGGATTACTGGAACCATGTCCTGTGGTCTGATGAGACCAAGATAAACTTATTTGGTTCAGATGGTGTCAAGCGTGTTTGGCGGCAACCAGGTGAGCAGTACAAAGACAAGTGTGTCTTGCCTACAGTCAAGCATGGTGGTGGGCGTGTCATGGCCTGGGGCTGCATGAGTGCTGCCGGCACTGGGGATCTACAGTTTATTGAGGGAACCATGAATGCCCACATGTACTGTGACATACTGAAGCAGAGCATGATCCCCTCCCTTCGGAGACTGGGCTGCAGGGCAGTATTCCAACATGATAACGACCCCAAACACACCTCCAAGACGACCACTGCCTTGCTAAAGAAGCTAATGGTAAAGGTGTTGGACTGGCCAAGCATATCTCCAGACCTAAATCCTATTGAGCATCTGTGGAGCATACTCAGACAGAAAGTGGGGGAGCGCAAGGTCTCTAACATCCACCAGCTCTGTGCTGTCCTCATGGAGGAGTAGAAGAGGACTCCAGTGGGAACCTGTGAAGCTCTGGTGAACTTCATGCCCAAGAGGGTTAAGGCAGTGCTGTAAAATAATGGTGGACACAAAATATTGACACTTTGGGCCCAATTTGGACATTTTCACTTACAAACTACAGTTTATATAAAGGTAAAAGAAGTTGTACTCACTTTTGTTGCCAGCGGTTTAGACATTAATGGCTGTGTGTTGAGTTATTTTGAGGGGACAGCAAATTTACACTGTTCTACAAGCTCTACACTCACTACATTGTAGCAAAGTGTCATATCTTCAGTGTTGTCACATGAAAAGATATAATAAAATATTTACAAAAATGTGAGGGTAAGATACTATATATTCTAAGGGAGGGCGCTACCTAGTGGGAATTATGCTAGCACACCCTTACTCTCTCCCCTACGTCTAAAATCTGGCATGTCCCCATGCCACCAACTGTGGGAAAAATGCTGATACTGTCCATTATGCAAAAGACTACAATTATGTAAAAAAAACAATTCTATGGCAATGGCACACACTTGAACAGTTACATTACAAACATTACCAAAATAGATTGCAAGAATGCACAAAAGCAATACAATCAGCAGCATTATAGAAATCAGTCAATATGCGAAACAGTGAGACAATTAAATGTAAAACTGTGGATCCACCATGTGGACCCACTTCCCTGACTTAGGATGCCAGTGAACTGAAAGTACTACGTCCTCAGCTGCAGAACGCAGCACCTTGTCCTTATAAATGTGCCAACCATAATTATAGTCTTGTGGTAATTTTTAAACTCCGGGGGGTGGTGACATACTTACTAGCGTCCTGCATCATACGAGGGATCCCCAGGTGATCCCACACCGCACCCGAATCCAATCTCTGGTGTTCATCCTCAGTTAGGTCGAAGACTTCCTCAGGACCGTGTTTGTCAATTACAATGGTCTAACTATGGCGACACCACATCCCAACTGTAAAAGATATATATTCATAGACAACTTTTCATTAAAAATACCGTGTTTAACAACCTTTAAAAATAAAATAAAAAAACAATTCAAGGTATAAAGCTCCCTTCTCTCGATGGATACCTGAACATGTCACATATCAAATACATGAAACCACTTTGAGCAGCTTGCTCAATATATCAATGTTCGAAGGGATCCTGTGTGCCTCAACGTGTTTCGCAGGACCTGACCCGCTTCCTCCGGAGGGAGTGGAAGAGCAAATCATCTGTAATCATGCAAAAAATTGTGAGAGATAATGCAAAACTTTTCACATGCATCATGATTTACTTAATGAGTATCAGTACTTACAGTTCTTTTACATAAAATCCCATATGTATTTGCAGCACACTGCTGTGCAATGCATTCCTAAAAAAGAAAACAACCTCAGTGTGCCTTTACTGTGCAAACTGTAGAAGAGATTAGCATACCAATGACTTCTTCACCCTCGATTAGCATGCCAATGACTTCTTCACCCTTACATTATTTTTGCTATAGATGAACGTAGGTTATCAAGTCCTGGGTACTTCAACTTTCATGGTCAATGTGGCACTGGGTGGCAGATAAGAAGTTTATTAGAGACTGTGCCCCTCTCTACATCTGAAGCACACAGTGAAGACATCAGGGGACTGAGGTTCCTAATAACTGCACAAAGTGGATATATTTCCACCAGCAAATACTGTCATACAGGAGACATGTTGTCACATACCTGATCGGAGTATGAAGTGCCAAGGTCGGCCTCCTTTGTATCTCCAGCCCAGGCCCCACTGAGAGTAAGACAGAGGGTGCCAAGGGACAAGAGGAACACGAGTGCCTGTAGGTGTAAGTTGCAGAGCTTGTGTCAGAAGTCATAGCCTCGGAGATTCAGGCAGAACATCAAGTCCAGAACTGTGATGATGCTGGGTAGATCAACCGAGATTAAAGTGGAACTCCACCAGGCTTGCAGTTTCGGGAAATGCGGCTTGCCAGAGCTTTTAGAAGACAGGAGCCAGGAGTGCACTGTGTTCAATGGAGCTTGGAAGAAAGGAAGCCAGCTTGGGTGCTTGGAGGAGACGTGGAGCCAGACAGGAAACAGGAGCAAAGCCAAAGGATCAGCAGCAAGCGGGCAGCGAAGTACTAGGACATCAGACAGAAGCAACGTCAGGGATAAGCCAGAGTCAGGAACCAGTAATCAGCAGTATAATCGGAATCCAAGGGTATTTCAATGGTAAGCCAGGTCAGCAACAGATGATTTAAACAGGATACAGGCAGGTCACAGGGAAACAGCTGAAGACCAGTCAGCATTGAGCAAGGGTCAGAGCGTCCTTTAAATGAGCCACCTGGCACTAAAGAGAGCTGTGGAGCGCGCTCCTGCGAGTGCGCACATTCCTTTGCGCATGCGCGTTGGCACCCCTGCGATCAGCCAAGTTCCGTAAGCATGCATGCGTGCGCCTGATACGCTACAACAGTTCTCTTACACAAGTCAACATTCTTATGAAATTAATACATTTAAATTTAGGTATAACTAAAAGACAAAACTTGTTTTTGAATAGCGTGGAGAGGAACTAGAACACCTGGTGACCTTTCTGAAATTATAGGTCACAGTATGTAAAAGAACAAGCTCAGTAATATAGAGGTAATATAGAGGTTGGATAAAAAGTTTAGTGCAGCAGAATACTTTTGGTAGTAAAACAGTACATTTTGTATAGAGATGCACACCTCAGGCCAAAAAGAGGGACAAGTGAGGCGGGACAAGTAAGGCTGCACAAGGGACAGAAGGATTTGGTCTCAAAAGAGAGAAAGTCCCTTCATATGAGGAACAGCTGGGAGCTTTGGTTAAATTAATGAAAATCACAAATTTTGAGTTGTCATAGAATAGTAATAGAGGGCATATCTTCCACTGGAGACACTAGTTCTGGTGACAACCAGGGATTCCCTAATGTTGTAGGGTGTTCCTTCCACTTTCTATTTTGGTTATCGTGCTGGAAAGGAAAGGAAATCTCCCCAGTGGGAGTTCAGGGCAGCATGACTCATACAGACAGCTCTCTGGTGTCTCCCCCTCCCCTGAATCTGGATAGTTGGAGAACATTCTGGACGCTGGAGAGTGGAAGTTAGGAGGGCTGTTCTGCATATTTAGGCGTGCTTAGCCAATCCCTAGGAGATGGGACTGGCAAGTTAACCCTTTAATAGGGATGAGTCATGCTGGGAAGGGGAAGTTAGGTGGAAGATGGAGATGCAGTGCTGAGGGGACTGTCGCTAGCCCTCGATGGACACCTGCCGGGGAGGGACTCTTTCTTGGGCCGGGGCTCAGATGTTGGCCTGAGAGGATCCTGACAACAGAAGAAGTTTGGAAGGAGTCTTCCCTGAGAGGCAGCAGGAGCAAGGAGGATAGTGCGAGTACTACAGCAGGGTGCAGGGACTTACAAGGGAAGGGACTGCTACCTGTAGCAGGTGTCTCTGGAAAATCAGGTAGACTGGTGAAGAAGCAGCCAGGTGGGTTGGTGGAAGAGCAGCCAGGTGGGCTAGCATTTCCTGTGGTGGTAGTGCTGGGATAAGTGTCTACAAAGGAGTTGGGGGTAGTCCAGCATGCAGTTCACAATACTTTGTGCTATTCTCTAAGGGACTTAAGCTGGATACACACTATGTTCTTTAGATTTTTTCCTTTAGATTTACCATATAATATGAGGTCAAACCTAAACACTTTAAAATTTGTATGCAGTCATGAAGGCCCTTGCACTACATAGTTGAAGGTAAATCTAAAGGAAATCGGACAACAAAAGTTGCATATTGTGTATCCAGCTTAAGAGATCCTAGCTTGTAAGGGGCTGTTACTGATCTAACAGAGACTGTTAGCTACCAAAAAGGGATCAATCAGAGCTGTACAGATCAAGGAGGAGGAATAAATTGGAGTAGCACAGAATAAAGGAGAAGAATCATTCGGAGCTGTAAATATGGAGGAAGTTGTCCCTGGCTTTGTTACTGTCAAGTTGGCTATCCCATAATTCCTATCCCCATCCAAGTTATTACCCCCTAATAAAAACACAAAACAAAGCTCAAAGACTGTTCCCTGTGTTTAGATGAAAGCTGAAGTTGTTGTGTGTCTGGCTGTGCAGCAGTAGGGAACCCAGTCATCTGTAACCCCTGCAGGGGGTAGTGCTACAAATACAATATGTAGAAAAAGCTGTATATACAATGCTTGCACATACAGTACATCCACTGACTCACCGAAAATCTTCCCGGTCGACAGTTGGTTTGTAAACAAAGGGTGGGAACGATACCTGACCAACCACCATGGTCATTGACCAAATATGGGCATGGCACCCCACCCATTTGTTTACATTCAGCTGACCCCTGGATATTTCCGGTAGACAGCTGAATGTCTGGCCAGTAATGTGTCACTGGCTGCTAGGAAGCTGTTTGGTTGTTGTCTTCCTAACAACCAATATACAAAATGTGCAGTGCTGTGAATAATAAAGTGCAAAGTGCGAATCAACTAATGACATAAAATTCATCCAATATGTAGCATAAATATCATTAATTCCAGTCAAGTGCAAAAAATGTGTACACAATGACATTAAAAAAAAAACAAATGTATAAAGAATTCATAAACATTCCACATAAAACAAAAGTCTCAAGAGAATCTTGAAAGAGATTAAGCCCAGAAGTAGACCTTCAGAGCTAATAGAAAGTGGTATTTCTAACCAACCAATGTACAGCAGTCCATGTATAAGTGAAACATATCACCAGAGAGAAAGATGTGAGGATACCCTGGAAAGCACTCTAGAAAAAAAATCACTCCACCTTGTGTTAGAAAGGCTGGTGGGGGGGGGGGGGCTTACCAGATAAGTTTGACCCCCAGTTAAGGTGGTCAAAATAAGCTTCAGCGAACAAGATGGGACATCAGTAGGGTGTAATAGCCGACATCCTAACAACCAGCCTGAGCAAGAAGCCCCCATTCAGCTGGAGGTTCCGCTTGACGGGCTGGTAAGCAAACCATTTCGTTTCCCCCTTTGTTGAACAGGCAAAGTTCAAACCAAATTCTACTTCAGTCTGAATCTCATCATTAGCATTAAATATTTTTGTGTTTATCCAACGTTATACAATTCATGATGGAACGTTAATTTACCTATTTACACCTGTGGGACAGACATATACAGCAGATGCTCAATACCATGAAGGTTGCTGTTAGGGCACATCTCAGATTCCATATCCTAAAAAAAAAAAAAAAAGAATTTTTTTTTTGTAAAATCTTTATTTAACAACAGTTTAGTAGAAAACTACATACATTTTAGAAATGTGAAACAAAACACATATAAAACTTGTCCAAATACCAGCTAGTGCAAATAAGTATATCAGACCCAAGGTGGCAGTGCAACCAATAATCTAAAATAAACACCCTGAATCAGGATGATCGTGGGGCAGTATGCTGGACAGAACCAGCCACAACCCCATTCAAAGTGCTAAGTGATCAGGAGGCCTAACGGGCGAGCACCCTCCCGCCAACAGTCCGAACAGAGGGGGGCAATATGCCTCCAACAACTTCGTCCGTCCCGCCATACCCGGGAAGGGCACACTCCCCAAACCCCCCACCAACCAGAGGTGGAAAATAAAGAGGTCCACCCCGGTGTGACGGGTTTGCCCTCCCCTTTGCTACCCGCTGCCACCCTGTGTCCAAGTAGTGCAACATCTAACGTCTTATGAAAACAGCCTGGTAACCGGTAGCCTGTATGCAGTCATAAAAGTAAAAATAGAAAGGGAGAGAAAGAGAGATAAAGGTTAGAGTCAAGGGGTAACAGGTAGGAAAGGATGTGGGGGAGAGGAAGGGGTAGGGGGGAAGGGGAGAGTGATGTGGAGCATACCTCATAGTCTGAGAAGGTCTTGTAGATCTGCGCCGAGCGAGTTCCGCCAAAGACAGGTTATCTTTATAGTAGGTAGCTATGAAAAATGTCTATCAATGGGCCTTATTACTTTTGTCCAGACGGGATCTCAGGGATGGTTCCGCTAATTCTAGTAGGGCCAGATCTAGGCTCAAGGGTATGAGATTAGGGTCAAACATAATGTCTCTCCACGGTCCCCATATGACTTCAAAACGTTCCAACTTTGCTTTACAGGATGCTATCCAATGTTCAGCTTCCCTAATATTGACTTTTTTAATCCAGTCTTCCCTAGAAGGGACCTTGGATTGTTTCCAATAAATTGGGAGGAGGTGTCTAGACGCATTTAAAAGGTGTGGTAGAACGCTTTTCCTGTATCTGCTAATCGGCATCTGAGGGACATGCAGGAGGAAGTAGGCTGGAGTCAAAAGAATATCTAGGTCTAAAATTTCTTTTATTAGAGATTTGATATCTGCCCAATATGGCTTTATTAAAGGACACTCCCACCAAATATGAAGGAGTGTACCTCTTTGTCCACATTTCCTCCAGCATTGATCTGATACCGAGGGGTAGATACGGGCTAGATCAGCCGGTACTCTGTACCAGCATGACAAAAGCTTGTAATTTGTTTCTTGGGTTCTAGATTCAATAGAGCTCGAATGAGTGAGCTGATAGAGGTGTGTTAGCTGGGACGTGGAGAAGTCAAGTTGTAGATCTCTCTCCCATGCCCGTATATAGGCCGGTCTAAGATTGTCAGTAGTGATGCTTAGTAGGCGATACATTTCAGATATCAAATGTGGAATCGGGTCCTCCTCTACAAAAAGTTGTTCGAAGGGAGTAAGAGTGGAGATGTCTCTTATAGATTGTCCATGGATTTCGAAAAAGTGATGGAGCTGTCTACCGCCAGAAGTTCATTTTGGAGCCCCTGTGTCTATTCTGTAGGGATTCAAAACTCATAAGCCTACCATTGCTCATCAATTTCCCACAGCTGGCGTTGCCGTCATCCACCCAAGGGCCGAAAAAGGCCATTTTCTCACCTGGCAAAAACCAAAGAAATCCCCCTAACGGGGCTAGTGGGGACATGGGTGGAGATAAATTTAAGATCAAATTCAGTTGGTCCCAAGTGGAGAGAGCATGTCTCGTCAGTGGGGATGTTGAGTCTGACAGCCCGCGATACTCACGTGGCAGCCAGCGAGCAAAGGCCAAATTCCTGCCAGCTAGCCATTTCTCGAGACCCATATTTTGGACTGGGTGTGGAAGCGCCAGTTAAAGATCCTCTGAAGAGCAATTGCTTTATGGTATTTCAAAATATCTGGGATCCCTAGGCCACCCACTAGTTTTGAGCGTTTCAATGTCCCCATGGCTATTCTAGGGTTCCGCGCATTCCACACAAATCCCGTTAATGTGCTATTAATCTGGGAAAAGAAATTGTTAGGTAAGGGGATTGGTATCATTTCAAGAAAAAAGAGTATGCGGGGCAGAATATTCACCATGTGAACGCAGTCTTAGTCCAGGGGGAAAGTACAGCCCGGAACTGAGTGCAGCATAGGTGTAGGGCTAGCATGACTAGGGTGGGGCTGTGAGGCGGAGATAGAGGGGTTAACTAGTCAGGGAGTGGGGGGAGTTTGGGATACTTTAAGGGGGTGGAGCTTAGGCGCAGTGGTCAGTTGGGAAGAAGTAGGTAGTGAGGAAGGTGAATTTCCCGCCCGCCCTCCCTATAGGTATGTAGTAGTGTGTTCCGGGAGCGTGGAAGGATAATTTTGTTTCTTTTAAGGGGTGTTCAATTTTCAGAGTAGGGGTAATTATTTAAAACGTCGTAGCGGCAGTAGGTATTGGGGGTCTTTGAAGGCGGTGATGAGAATAATTGAGGTTTAAAATGGGGGTTGGGCTCATACGGATGTATGGGCGTCCTTTCCCAAAAAGAAAATGGCAACATTGGTGGTAGAAAAATTGCATCTGGAAGGATTAATGTGCTTGTCCCTGAGCTTGCGTAATGCACGGCGTGGGGCCTTACATGGGGATACCGATGCAACGAGTTGGAGAAAGTTAGAGTTGGCCTTCAAAGACCTCCTAGGAAAATAAAAGTTGTTATGCTGTATAGTTGGTTTAATGTTATTTAAAAGATGTATTTATAAGCATTTAAGTTATATGTTGAAGAATGTTGATATTTCTGGTATTTTTTGTTATAATAAAAGGCTGCTATGGCCATTCGACTCCAAAAAGAGAAGTTTGTGTCGTCTGGTCATTGGGTAAGAAATAGATAGTGAATAAGTTTGGGTTACGGTAATTAAGGGAGCCTCACTATATGCCACATCCCATAGTCAAGATGTTTTTTAATTGTATTAAGTAAGGGGGGAAAATTTGCGGCATAGAGGGTATCCAAACTGTCTGTCAATTGAATCCCTAGGTACCAAATGGAGGATTTGGCCCAGGTGAAGGGAAAGGAGGCTTGTAAGTTGCTTGTCAGAGCAGGGGTTAAGTGAATAGGTAAAATTTCAGATTTAGAAAAATTAATTTTGAAATTCGAAAGTGATCCGAATATTTTCAGTTCCTTCATCAGGACTGGCAACGATATCAGGGGTTCTGAGAGGTGGAATAACACATCGTCAGCGTAGGCGGATAGTTTGTGTTCAGTGTTTCCTACTCGCAAACCCCTTATGTCTGCATTCGCTCTAACCGTGCATAGCAACGGTTCAAGAACTAGAGCGAAGAGAAGGGGAAATAGGGGGCACCCCTGTCTCGTGCCATTCCGAATCGGAAATCTAGAGGAGAGCATTCCGTTCACCTTGACCTGTGCGCAGGGAGTAGAGTAAAGAGCCAAAATAGAGGTCAGCATGCGCATTTTCAGCCCTAGAGCCTCCAATACAGCTTTGAGGTACGACCAGTCAACCCGGTCGAAAGCCTTTTTGGCATCTGTGAAAAGGATAATATAAGGTTTAGGATCAGGACTGGTACGGGCCCAATGAATAAGTTGTATGGCCCTAATGGAATTGTCCCTCGCTTCCCTCCCTTTAATAAACCCAGTTTGGTCAGGATGAACTATATTGGGCAGGAGATTCCCGAGCCTGTTCACTAAAATCTTTGCTAGTATCTTAACGTCAACGTTGAGGAGGGATATAGGGCAGTAGCTTTGGGGGAGCGTCGGATCTTTACCCACTTTTGGCAACACTGTAATGTGTGCCAAAAGTGCCAAAAAAAAGAATTTAAATGAATTAAATTGAAGCCAGTGAAAAGTAAAATCTAGTGTAACTAAAGGGGGGGTTCCCAAAACTAATATTGACTTTTTTTGCAGATGTTGACAACTGAGTCACTTTTTGGTACTCCTAGACTTTCTAGAGATTAGATCTCCCTATGGTGATTCCTATCTCCTTCCGCCTTTTACACAGAACAAGGGAATGGGGCAGGGTACCTTCTCTCTGGAGTCTCTATCCATGTTTAAAACTTCCCCTAAACCCATATTTCCATGTAAAATTGGCAAATGCCTACAATGTGTTTTATTTCCTCAAATTCTATACTATAGAGAAGGGGATCTCAATTAGCATGCTTTGTCTTGTCTTTCTTTATTCCTATGTAAAAGGGTATCTCATGGAGTACTCTTGGTTATAAGATATGCATCCCTGTCGCCATCAATCAAGGTAGGAGGGGGAAGTGATGTCATGCCACCTAGTAAGACTGCATCTCATTACCATGGAAACACTGACGCTGGGTGGCAAATGTTACTTCCTGCAATGATGTGAATGCCCACCTAAATGCTTGCCCACCCACAGGTCCTTTGGAATAAACAGTGATCACGTGACCTGCATTTGCAAGATGAAAAACAACATATTGACAAGTTTTATAAAAAAAATCTAAAGATGAATGGACAAAATGCATAGTGTACATTTATGTATTTAAATAGGTGTATGTGTTTTCTAAACTTTACAACCATAGTTACATAGTAGGTGAGGTTGAAAAAAGACACAAGTCCATCAAGTCCAACCTATGTGTGTGATTATGTGTCAGTATTGCATTGTATATCCCTGTATGTTGTGGTCATTCAGGTGCTTATCTAATAGTTTCTTGAAGCTATCAATGCTCCCCGCTGAGACCACCGCCTGTGGAAGGGAATTCCACATCCTAGCTGCTCTTACAGTAAAGAACCCTCTACGTAGTTTAAGATTAAACCTCTTTTCTTCTAATTTTAATGAGTGGCCACGAGTCTTGGTAAACTCTCTTCTGCGAAAAAGTTTTATCCCTATTGAGGGGTCACCAGTCCGGTATTTGTAAATTGAAATCATATCCCCTCTCAAGCGTCTCTTCTCCAGAGAGAATAAGTTCAGTGCTCGCAACCTTTCCTCATAACTAATATCCTCCAGACCCTTTATTAGCTTTGTTGCCCTTCTTTGTACTCGCTCCATTTCCAGTACATCCTTCCTGAGGACTGGCGCCCAGAACTGGATCGCATACTCTAGGTGCGGCCGGACCAGAGTCTTGTAGAGCGGGAGAATTATCGTTTTATCTCTGGAGTTGATCCCCCTTTTAATGCATGCCAATATTCTGTTTGCTTTGTTAGCAGCAGCTTGGCATTGCCTGCCATTGCTGAGCCTATCATCTACTAGGACCCCCAGGTCCTTTTCCATCCTAGATTCCCCCAGAGGTTCTCCCCCCAGTGTATAGATTGCATTCATATTTTTGCCACCCAAATGCATTATTTTACATTTTTCTACATTGAACCTCATTTGCCATGTAGTCGCCCACCCCATTAATTTGTTCAGGTCTTTTTGCAAGGTTTCCACGTCCTGCGGAGAAGTTATTGCCCTGCTTAGCTTAGTATCGTCTGCAAATACAGAGATTGAACTGTTTATCCCATCCTCCAGATCGTTTATGAACAAATTAAATAGGATTGGTCCCAGCACAGAACCTTGGGGAACCCCACTACCCACCCCTGACCATTCTGAGTACTCCCCATTTATCACCACCCTCTAAACTCGCCCTTGTAGCCAGTTTTCAATCCATGTACTCACCCTATGGTCCATGCCAACCGACCTTATTTTGTACAGTAAACGTTTATGGGGAACTGTGTCAAATGCTTTTGCAAAATCCAGATACACCACGTCTACAGGCCTTCCTTTATCTAGATGGCAACTCACCTCCTCATAGAAGGTTAATAGATTGGTTTGGCAAGAACGATTCTTCATGAATCCATGCTGATTACTGCTAATGATATCGTTTGTATTACTGAAATTCTGTATATAGTCCCTTATCATCCCCTCCAAGAGTTTACATACTATCGATGTTAGGCTAACTGGTTTGTAATTCCCAGGGATGTATTTTGGGCCCTTTTTAAATATAGGAGCTACATTGGCTTTTCTCCAATCAGCTGGTACCATTCCAGTCAGTAGACTATCTGTAAAAATTAGGAACAACGGTCTGGCAATCACTTGACTGAGTTCCCTAAGTACCCTCGGATGCAAGCCATCTGGTCCCGGTGATTTATTAATGTTAAGTTTCTCAAGTCTAATTTTAATTTCGTCCTCTGTTAACCATGGAGGTGCTTCCTGTGTTGTGTTATGAGGATAAACACTGCAGTTTTGGTTACTGAAGCCCCCCGATTCACTCGTGAAGACTGAGGAGAAGAATAAATTCAATACCTTCGCCATCTCCCCATCCTTTGTAACCAGATGTCCTTCCTCATTCTTTATGGGGCCAATATGGTCTGTCCTCCCTTTTTTACTGTTTACATACTTAAAGAATTTCTTGGGATTTTTTGTGCTCTCCTCCGCTATGTGTCTTTCATGTTCTATCTTAGCTGTCCTAATTGCACCTTTACATATCCTGTTGCATTCTTTATAAAGTCTGAATGCTGAGGTTGATCCCTCAACCTTGTATTTTTTGAAGGCCTTCTCCTTTGCTTTTATATGCATTTTTACATTGGAGTTAAGCCATCCAGGACTTTTGTTCGCTCTTTTAAATTTATTACCCAATGGGATACATTGGCTAATGCCCTTATTTAATATGCTCTTAAAGCAAACCCATCTCTCCTCCGTATTCTTTGTTTCTAATATTTTATCCCAGTTTATGCCTTTTAGCAAGGTTTGTAGTTTAGGGAAGTTGGCTCTTTTGAAATTCAGTGTCTTTGTATTCCCTTTATGTTTCCTATTTGTTTGATTTATACTGAAACTAATTGACCTGTGATCACTGTTACCTAAATTGCCCCGTATTTCCACATCCGTGATCAGGTCTGTATTGTTGGTAATCAGTAGATCCAGTAATGTTTTATTTCTAGTTGGTGCGTCTACCATCTGACCCATAAAATTGTCCTGCAAGACATTAAGGAACTGGCGAGCCTTAAATGAATGCGCGGTTCCCTCCGCCCAATCTATGTCTGGATAATTAAAATCCCCCATTATGACAACACTTCCCATCCTTGCTGCTACTCCAATTTGTGATAGGAGATCCGTCTCCACTTCCTCCCTCAGGTTTGGGGGCCTATAGCATACTCCCAGTATTATTTTCCCCTTAGCTTTATCCCTTTGGAGCTCTACCCATAAGGATCCCACCTCCTCTCTAGCTCCCTCGGTGATGTCATCTCTCACATTCACTTGTACATTATTCTTGATATATAGGCATACCCCTCCCCCTTTTTTACCCTCTCTATCCTTGCGGTATAGGGTATAACCTTGAATGTTTGCCAGCCAATCATGAGAGCTGTTGAACCAGGTCTCTGAAATTCCCACAAAATCCAAATCCTCCTCGTACAACAGTATCTCTAGTTCACCCATCTTGTCCGCCATGCTCCTGGCATTGGTGAACATGCCACATAGTTTAGACCGGTCGCATATTGTCTTCATATTGGGTGTTTCGAGATTGCAACTAGGACTTGCTACTATACTCACCTTGTGTTTTTGTGCTTTGGTTAACCTACCACTAATGCCCCCAATACTACCCTCTGGAATATCTTCCGCGCTGGCTATCTCTGCCTCTGGACCCCCCCCCCCCATCGCCTAGTTTAAAAACCCCTCTAACTTTTTGGCCATCTTCCTTCCCAGCAGATCTGCACCCTCCTGATTTAGGTGCAGTCCGTCCCTTCTATAGTACCGGTTACCAACTGAGAAGTCGGCCCAGTCCTCCAGGAACCCAAACCCCTCCTTACTACACCAGCTCTTCAGCCACTTGTTTACTTCCCTAATCTCCCTCTTCCTTTCTGGTGTGGCTCGATGTACCGGTAGTATTCCTGAGAATACTACCTTGGAGGTCCTTTTCCTTAATTTAGCTCCTAAGTCCCTAAAATCGTTCTTAAGGACACTCCATCTGCCTCTGACTTTGTCATTGGTGCCAACGTGCACCATGACAGCCGGGTCTTCCCCAGCCCCTCCCAGTAATCCATCCACAAGATCCGTGATGTGCTGAACCCGAGCGCCCGGTAGACAACATACTGTTCGGCGCTTCAGGTCTTGGTTACAGATTGCCCTCTCTGTCCTTCTAAGAATTGAGTCCCCTACCACCAGAATCTGTCTTTCCTTTCCCTTTGCTGCCCCCCCCACTCTCACTGGAGGAGTTCTTCCCCTGGCAGCTAGGAGAGTCCCTCAGCTCCAGCAGTGCTGGTCCCTGACTGGTTTCACCAATGTCACTCAAAGTAGCATACTTATTGGGATGCTCCAGTCCTGGATTGGCCTCCCTGGCACTTCCCCCTCTACCCCTCCTGACTGTCAACCACTTTGAGATACCAGCAACTATCAGTGATGGGGGAGTGGAAGAGTGTTTTAAAATGCCACTGACCACCCATGATTGCTTAATTGTTTTGGGAGGCTTTAAAATGTCACTGACCAACAATGTTATAGGATTGTTTATGATAGGGGTTTAAAGAGGAAGTAAACCCTGATGGGTTTTACTTCCTGTCATTCCCTGCAAAGTAAAAGCATAATGGGCTAGTATGCATTGCATACCAGCCCATTATGTGGCCCTTACCTGCAATCTAAGCCCACGCTGTCCCCACTGGTGGAAGCATCCTTCTTCCCTATTCCTTCCATAGGGCGCGGACCCTGGCTCTGTGACTGGCCCTTAGTTGGAATGGCGGCGCCTGCACCCGATCCAATGGACCGACACCGTGGGCTCCCTGGACAGGTAAGTGTCCTTATTAAAAGTCATCAGCTACAGTGTTTGTAGCTGCTGACTTTTAAAAAAAGATTTTTGTGGCTGGAACACCGCTTTAAGGGGTTTAAGTGCTACTGGCCACCAAATATTAAGGGATTGTTTTTTTTCTTTGGGGGGGTAAAGTGTTTTGGGTTTTTTTCATTCATACAGTACATTGCAATTTCAACTTCTTCAGCTTTTATTTTCACTACTAACGGAAGACTTGCACAAGGCTTCAGTAGGCAACTTTTAAAGGCTAAGCCCACCTCAGTCGATATTTTAACCACCTCAATGTATATATATTTCTTCCTTTCGATAAAAGTGTGGCAAAAAATTAGACCTTGGGGTTGGGGTTTTTATTATTGTCCTGTCATTTTATATGTTCACTATACAGTAACTGTTTTTTTTTCACCAAAGTTTGTCTTTTTTTCCTTTACACAGTAAAAAAAACAATGGTTATTAAATACCCCCAAAAGAAAGTTCGATCTGTATCAAAAATTATTTTAAAAATCAGTTGGGTACAATGTTGATAGACCAAGTAATTATCACAACACTGAATACCGAAAGGTGGTCTAGACAGGAAAGCTGGAAATGTAACATGCTGACCTGAAGTGGTTTAAGCAAAAAGTCCTAATTAGGAATACAAAAAAAAAAGGGTGATTAACCACAATTTAGCAATCAAAGCTCCTAATAAAGAGTTTTTGGTTAAGTAAAGAACACAAATACATGGTTCAGGACTATAGAGTTTAAGAATGAGATGGAGGAAACAAACTTAGTTTTCTCAAAGCTTAATAATATTTGCACTATGTCCTGGTGCCCAGATAGTTTGTAGAGCTTCGGGTGGGATGAGGCCTCTATTCATAGGTCCACATCCTATTTGGTAGCCAGACTTCATTATTAGTCTCTGCTGTTGGAGACTGCTGCTGAGTAAAAAAGCTGAATGCTGACAGAACACTAAAAAAAGGTATATGTGCTGCCTAAATGTTTTGGGGGCACCTTGTTAGTTAGGAACTTATTAAAGTTTAGTACGTAGCTCACAGGGGCGTCAGGAGGGGGTGGCTAGGGGTGGCTGAAGCCCCGAATGTGACTCCGAAAAGCCCTGAATCTCAGCCATTTATTTTAAAATTATTAGCCCCGAGTGAGTCCCCTATGAAAGTGTGGCGCCACACTGCGCATGAGCGAGGATGAGAGGCGGGACATGTGAGGTCATGATAGATGGCACGCACCGACGTGATGACGCGTCACGCACGGCCGGCCCCTACCTTCATAAAGTGGCGGCCGGCAGGAGTCAAAGCACGCGCTAACATCGTCACAGGCAGCAAGCACGCAGCGGCGCAGCCAGACTGACTCAAGGTCGGAGGAGGTCCCGGAGATGGAGAGTCGGCCACCGTCGCAGCGCACTTGATCTGGAGCAGCCACCGCGCCTGCCTTCCGGACTCAGGACAGGAGGACCAGCGTGTGACCAGGCCAGGGCAGGCCAAGCAGCAACAAGGTGACACTGACTGACCTGACTGCTGACTAGCTGAGTGAGGAGCGAAGGTGAGGCGGGGCGAGGGTCGCGAGTCGAGGCAGTGGCACTGCCTGGCACTTAGTCTGCAGCCCGGCAGCAGCCAGGCCTACGCGTCATGGGCCACGCCGCCCACGCGGCACCACGCACCACGCACTTTACTTGAAGTTGAGGTGAGGACACCAGATGCAGATAGGCAGAAGTTCAGAACAAGAACAATGAACTGAATGCCGAAGTTGCACTCACTGACTGTGGCCTTGTGGAAAAGCCACGCACTTGAGTATTTGATCAGGCGGCGGCAGGCCCTGTCTGGACTAATCTCTCAGCAATCATCATACCTGCTGCCAGTGGTGGGCGGACGGTGGACCGTGTGGTCATCATGCTTCATGAGATGGGCGCAGTAGCGCACAACTAGAGGTAACTATATGCAATTGCATGCATGGAGAAAATGCTTATGTCTGATCACAATCACATTGATGTTAAAACAAAATCTATAGTCTAATTTAAATCACATTCACAGACTGTGTTTATTAAAATAATTTTGTAAAATTGAATGTTGGTTTTATCTAAGTCTTTATAGTCTGAAATAAATAAGAACATTACCTACCTAGATTACAGTCATACAGTACCGTAACCATTTATTATATATAATATATACTTCAATAATTCCACAAAGGAAATGAGGACAACTTGGCAAGCGACATTTTTTTGTATGTATTAATCACAATTTAACGCTTGGAAATGCTGACAACCAGAAAATATATTTTTATACTGTGTATTGCTTTTGTCTTTTTCTAATAGTATTTTATGTGCAACATACAATCAACATCAAAGTATATTTTTTGGAATGGCACCGAAACGCATGTCAACGAATATGCAACAACAAAACAGGTAAAAATCTTTCTCGCCTTCTCCTCTCTTTTCTCCTCTTTCTCCTCTCTGTTTCTTCTCTCTCTCTTTCACCTCTCTCTTTCTCCTCTCTCTCTTTCTCCTCTCTCTCTCAACTTTCTCCTCTCTTTCTCCTCTTTTTCTCCTTTTATCTCCTCTTTCTCTTTATCTCCTCTTTCTCCTCTTTCTCCTCTCTTTCTCCCTTTATCTCCTCTTTCTCTCTTCTCTTTCTCCTCTGTTTCTCTCTCTCTTTCTCTTTCTCTCTTTCGCCTCTTTTTCTTCTCCCCTTTTTCTCCCGTGTTGGACTATGTATGGTTCAGGTGGCGCCGTCGGATTGCTCCTGGTGTTACATAATAATATGAGTCGAGCAAGCATGGTGGTGGGAGTGCCAGTGGGAGTGGGACCCTATTTACTTTCTACATGCCCATTGGAGGTTTCATGTAGTTTAGAGCAAGCACCGTTAGCACTACTTATTGCTAGCCTAGCACATTCACTTTTACATATATACTATTAATATTTTGAGGCCAACACAGCCCTGCCCTACTGCCTGTTATGTTTTTAACATGATTCACGTTACAGATAATAAATTGCTGATGCTATCAATACCTTGCCAATGCCATTGATTCATTTAGGCTATAATAAAATGTATTTGTCAACTAGGAGAATTAAAAAACTCCAACCCTGTGTGTGGTTTGTATATTGCATAATGTTTTTGGCCAAACACAATGCAGCTGTTGACAGCTTTCCGCTTTCCCTTCATTAGAAGTTGGTCAGGCTGAGTTGATGGGCACTGGTGAGGCTGAGCCTTAATGGAAGAGACACCAAAGAGGCAAAAACCCCCTACGACAACAAGTAAGTAGACAAAAAAATTTAAATAAAAAATAGATTTTCCAAAAAATGACACTTCATTTACAATTTTCAATAGTCTTGCCATAAAGATTTAAAGTTTTTCAATAAAAGTAATCTGGAGCATGGAGACCGTCTGTCAGAAGGGTTTATTAATTTAAAAAATCTGTCATGTGAGGTCACGGTGTTGACACTACCAGTAGAAAAGTTTCTAACAATCCCTAAGTTTCAACTGACACCGTCTCATTTATTTAAAGGCTCACTGTAGGACAGTGATTTTGACTCTTGGTCCCCCAGATGTTTTGGAACGACATTTCCCACGATATTTGAATACACTTCAGAGTATGCGCATCATGGGAAACGTAGTTCCAAAACATCTGGGGTGCCAAGCTTCTGCATCACTAGTGCTCTAGCATCATAATAACCCTATACTGGTTATGTTTAGAGTACACATTTAAATGATCACTGAATTACATCTACAAAACCACTTTTTAGTGCTTTTTGCATATTTGCACTACAGAACGTGTTCCATAGGAAACCTTGTTAAATGAACTGTAATGCAAATCTTCAAAAAGCACTATAAATGCAAAGGTGTGAATATTCCAGCCTTACACACACTGCTTGTCTTCATGAGCAGAGCAGTAGAATTCTGCTTCTTGGAATTGGAGCATCAGCTGAACAGCCGGGAGCCCACAGTTACAATGCCGGCGCCGCTGAACGGAGGGGGAGACAAGCGGGGCTTCGATCCCCGCATCGCTGGACCCTGGGACAGGTAAATGTCCGATTATTAAAAGTCAGCAGCTGCAGTATTTGTAGCTGCTGACTTTTATTTTTTATTTTTTTAAATGGGAACCCCTCTTTAACATGGTTTCCTGTAGTAGTTGACATCTGTGCATTTTATGGAAAGGGCCAGGCCGCCATGGACTTTTTTCTGGTTTTTGGTTACAGAGAATTAAATGGATCAAAACAAGCATGTATTTAAAAGCGCAAAATGCACCTGCCATATGAAAACTGTAACCATAGCAGGTTTGAATAAGGCCTTGACGAATGAATGCCTACATATCACAAAATTTATATCCACCCTTGAGAGCTCAAAGACCAGAAACAGTGTGGGCCATGTTTGGGTAGATAAAAAATGTGTCAAACGATTTTCAATTTTCCAGTGGGATGTTGCCAGCGCACTCTTGCAACCACTGCTGCAGCCTGTAGTGAATAGTGGGTGTATATGTTTTATATACAAGAAGAAACTAATCTCACTAACAATAAATGCACATATTAATTTAAAAGACGATTTAAACATGGATAAAAAAAAATATATACCAAGTTCAGGAAAGCGAACTCTGAATTCGAAATAATTTCTTCATAGGATATGGATATCAGATTTTTTTTCAGCAAAAAAGGGTCAAACGCAGCAGGAGAAGCTGAGCCTGAGTTTCAGGAAGAAGCCGTGAACACGGATCCAATTTCAGAATGTAATGACAGTATTTTACTTGCAGAAGAAGGCACTTCTAGTACCACAACAGATACAGAAGTGGGTGATGGATCCATTGATATGACTGCAGTTTGTGATGTTACTGATCTAGGAGATGTGGATAGTGGTTCTATGCAGCCTAAACTAAAGCAATATCCCTATGAAATGTTTGGTTCAAAGCGATCATTCCAATTTCACTGGTTTGAAAAATATAATTGGCTAGAATATTCATGTAAAAAAAATACTGCATTTTGTTCTTGTCGAAATTTTTCCCCAAAAGGCAAGAGGCAATTAACCACACAAGGTTTTAAAAATTGGAAACGTGCTTTAGATTTCTTTAAGGAGCATGAAAGAAGTGCTCTTCAAATTTCTAGCATGTTGGCATGGGCAGCTTGTAAAGATGCTAAAGTGCGTGGAAATGTTGTAGAACAAATAGAAAAAGCTACTGAACTCCAAATTCGAGAAAGGCGAGTGTATCTAAAACGAATAGTTGTAACCACAGTGCTTCTTGCCAAGCAGGGCATAACATTTCAAAGTCATTTAGAAGGAGAAGGAAGCCTAAATAGAGACAATTTTAAAGAGTGCTTAAATTATTTACGTAAATTAGATCCTTTCCATCAAAAGTACAAGCCTCCAGGCAATGCTATGTATACTTCACCTTCATCACAAAATGATATCATACAGTGCTGTTCAGAAGAAGTAACAAGTACAATTGTTAGCCAGTTAAAGAAATCTGGAATGTATGCCATAATGGCAGACGAAGCAAGGGATAAAAGAAAAGAGCAACTTGCTATCTGTGTACGCTACGTTGAACCTGACACGAGTGCTGTAAAAGAAAATTTCCTGGGATTTTGTGAACTGAAAGATTTAAGTGCAAATTCAATAACAGAATCTTCGCTCTTGCGAAAGATCATTTAGTGATTTGAGATGTCTTCATACATGGTTCAGAGGTACAATGGGGCAATCAAAGCTTCATCATCTTGCAGTTCTTTCCATTGAAAAGGGTGTTTTGGAATCTTTGTCTGATGAATGTGTAATTGATCATTTTGGTAACAAACAATCATGAAGGCATACCTTGGTTCTCTCAAGAGATTAACCATTACAAGCACTTCAGCTGCCTCAGTAAATTTAAGTCGCTCCTGAAACTGTAATATTCTAAACTATACCTATAGTAGGGTAGTTCAAGAATAACAATTATTGGTGGTTGGCTTTTTGGGATGCTATGTACAGTATCTCACAAAATAAGTACCCACACACCTCACATTTTTGTAAATATTTTATTATAGCTTATCATGTGACAACACTGAAGAAATTTCACTTTGCTACAATGTAAAGTAAAAGTAATGAGTATACAGCTTGTATAACAGTGTAAATTTGCTGTCCCCTCAAAATAACTCAACACACAGCCAATAATGTCTAAACCGCTGGAAACAAAATGAGTTTACCCCTAAGTGCAGATGTCAACATTGTGTCCAAAGTCTTAATATTTTGTGTGGTCACCAATTTCTCGCACTGCCTTAACCCTCTTGTGCATGGGAGTTCACCGGAGCTTCAAGGTTGCTACTGGAGTCCTCTTCCACTCCTCGATGATGACATCACGGAGCTGGTAAATATTGGAGACCTTGCGCTCCTCCACTTGCCGTTTGAGGATGCCCCACAGATGCTTAATAGGGTTAAGGTTAGGAGATATGCTTGGCCAGTTCATCACCTTTAAACTTATAAGTCTATTTCCCAAAGACAACCCTTGGATATGACGCTGAGAATGTGCACTCAACTTCTTTGGTCAACCATTGGCGAGGCCTGATCTTAGTGTAACCTGTCCTGCTAGTTGCTAAACCGTTGTATGGTCTTGGCCACCATGCTTCGGCTCAGTTTCAGGTTTTTGGCAATCTTGGAGCCAAGGCCATCTTTATAGAGATCCTCAGTTCTTTCCCATGAGGTGCCACCGTGGCATGTATTTAGATCTTCCAGTATGAGAGCGATAACATAACACCAAGTTTCACACCTGGGACCTTGTTGTAACACTAACGACTAACGAATCACATGAAACTGGGAGGAAGAATGGCTTATTGTGCCCAATTTGGACATTTTCACTTGGGGGTATACTCTTGCCAGCGGTTTAGACATTAATGGCTGTATGTTGAGTTATTTTGAGGGGACAGCAAATTTCCACTGTTATACAAGCTGTACACTCACAAATTGTAGCAAAGTGGCATTTCTTCAGTGTTGTCAGATGAAAAGATAGAATAAAATATTTACAAAAATGTGAGGGGGTGAACTCACTTTTGTGAGATGCTATATGTACTCCTTTATTGCAAAATTATTTCCTACAGTAATACAATATCTGAACAAGTACAATTGTTAGTGAATTTAATTGAGAATGTATGCCATAGTAGCAGACAAAGCAAGGAAGGGATAAAAGAAGGCACCAACTTCGTATCTGTGCAAGCAATGTTCAACCTGACACAAGTGCTGTCAAATCTTTCAGTTCACAAAATCCCAGGAAATGTTCTAAGTGCAGATCCAATAACAGAATCTTCAAAAAAGATTCTCTGGCGTGTCACTTGTGTAGACAATCTCTTCTCTCTCTTGCTCAGACATCAAAAATTAGTTACTGAAAATGGAAAATTGTAATACTATACTACAGTTTAAAAATGATGGCACTTTACAGTACAGATTGTTTACTATATGGTTAACGAGTTATAATCAATGTTGCCAACCTACCAGATTGAAATTTGAGTCACAGTGACCCACTCTCTGCATGCCAGGTGGTCTCTTCAGTCCACTCCCAGCTTGCCTTCCTTCCCGTTCCACAGACCCACACATAAGGCTCCGGCTGCTCTGTTCCCTTGCACTATGACGTCACGTGACACACTGCCGGCACAGTCCGAACATACTGTAGCAGGCACTCGGATGGTCTCGGCCAAGCGTCACAGCCATATTTTTTACTGGCAACATTTTTCTTTCACTGGCATTTACTGGCAGAAGAAAAAGTGCCAATTTTTTACTGGCTGCCAGTAAAAATACTGGCGGTTGGCAATACTTCTTGTAATATTTTTAGTTTTACTACAACAAATTGTTTGCACTTTTATTTTAAGTTTTAAACTGGTGTATTTTCAACTCATGAAGCACCTTGCACCTTTTTTTTTTGTTTTTCAAGAAACTCCAAATTGTACTGAACAAAAATACAAATGGCAAAGATCAAGCTATGGCTACTAGTACTACAGTCGAGTTGGAGAATTTCTCCATATTGGTTATTTTTACCTCCATTTTGCATTTTGATCTTTGCTATCGTTTGGAGTTTATTGAATAAACCACTGTTATGTGTTAAATGAGTGTCTTAAATATCGACTAAGAAACCCATGCCATGTTTAGGGTATTCTCTCCTTCCAGTATACCTCTATGAGTCTGACCCTAAAAGTGGGATAGTTCTATCTACACTCTTAACCTCCCTGGCGGTATGATTATTTAGGATTTTAGGTGCTGAAAGCGGTACAGTTATTTTGCATGGAAATTTGGCGTTTTATATTGTAGGTCTGTAATTCTTAACAATAACACACTTAATTCTGTCCAAACAAGAGTCTAGTAGATATCCCAGGTATGATGAGGTTTGAAACATAAAAACATAAATTATAATATAATAAATAAATAAATATAAATAATTTAAAAAAATAATAACATAATAATAATAATATAATACATTTCCCCACGATTCACTATCGCTCAATTCTGCAAGTGTTCTAATTTACTATCACTGTTTTCTAGCTGGTCTAAAGCCACTTTCGACGTAAAGGGACACTTTTTGGTTGCTATGGACAATCTCCAGTTTCCAGGCAGAAAGAACAGTATATATCACATAAAACTGCATGCAGGGCATGGGCCAAAGCACTGGGGACAAAAGGGATGTGAAATAATTTCATACAGTACTGTAATCTGTAAGATTACAGTACTGTATGTGTTATGGTTTTTACATTTTTTAAAATTTGCCGCCAGGCTCCGCCCCGTGCGTCGCGTCGCTCGCAGGGAACGGAGCCTGGCACGGAGAGGCTTCGAAGGAGGACGGAGCCCGCAGACACAGCGGGGGAATCGCAGGATCCCGGGGACAAGGTAAGTAAAGCCGCAACAGGATCCTGTAATGTAATCCCGAGTGTGGCTCGGGGTTACCGCTAATGGGACTGAAATTTAACCCCGAGCCACACTCGGGAAAACCGTCAGGGAGGCTACAAGGTATACTATAGGCACCAAAATAAATTTTTTAAATTTTTCAGTGTATGTATGTCTCTACTGTCCGTCAGTGTATGTATGTCAGGTAGGTGAGGTCAGTGTAATGGTCAGTGTGTCAGGTAGGTGAGTTTAGTGCCCATCATTGATGGGCAGCACTGGTAAGCCAGGCAGAAACCAGCAAGTTAGCTTACCGACACGACCACCCCGGATCCCCCCACGGTGCCACCATCGGCCTTTAGGCTGAAGCCCCTGGTCTTTTTGACACCTAGCAACGCCCCTGTTAGCTCAGATGGGAGGTTGTTTTGTTTGTTTTATGTCACAGAATTGGTCTATAAAATCCTCCTGCACTGAAATTTTATTAGTTTGCCATTGTGTGTATCTGAGTCCCATAGCTCTTATTATTCAGGTTCTTTACTTTTTTTAAACAAAGGCTCACCTCTTGTACATTTTTCTGGAATCCTCCATTGGACCTGGATAGGAGAAGAATTACAACAAACTTCACAGATCACATTATCTCTGTAGCTTCATGAATGACTTGATAGTGAGATCAGGTTTACACAAGTCCAATTCCTATCATGTCCTTCCCTACAGATCATTTTACCTTTGTGGCATATTCCAGAGATATTCCATGTCAATTGAGTGATATTACAGCTCACATTTACTGCACAAGCCAGCTGAATGGTGTCAGAAGGAGGCAGTGAAGAAGCCAACAGTGTTACAGGGCTGTTGGCTACTGTTGGGAGCTAAAGGCAAAGTTGAAATACATATGTATGCATTTATTTACTGTCTAATTAAATGTTATTCTGTTCAGACAGCTTTCTAATTTAAACACTCCTGCCACCAAAAAAACAAATCAGATTCCCAGCCGAGGAGGCTGCGTTTTTTCAAATGCAGAGGCCGGGCGTGACATCATAACATCGTTCCCGGCCTCCGAATGATCATAGAGACTCCGGGGACCATCTGGCCCACCGGAAATTTCTATGGTCAACATCCGATGCCGATTGGTTCCTTCTCCAGTTTGCCAATCGCAGGGGTGAGCCTGGAGAGCACCAGAGGGTGGCGGGGCGGTGTAAGAATGATCAAGCGGCTGAACGATCAAGCCGCTATCATTGTTCTTATGGTGTAGGGAATCGCCAGCCCTAAAAGAAGATATTTGAATGATGCCTGTAGATGCAGGCATCATTCAGATATCACCGCTCAAACCTGACGACGTCATATGACGTTGGGCGGGTGGGAAGCGGTTAAGCCAAATACATTACAATCTTTTACAAATCTTCTATAGATTTTCCCATGGCCTACTGGAGTGAATATCTATACTTTAAACAGATTGTCTAGGTAGTCCCTCACGCTACGCAGTTGTTGATAAACCTAATGGAGATGATACCGAAATTGTACAGTCATAATGAACCTGTGTGGCTAGCTTCAGTCTAAAAAATGTTCTTTACCACCAGCTATATAATAGCCACAGTTCACAGCAACTACATAAGTGTGCAATGACTAAATTCTTATGTCACTGATGCCCACAGCTCTCTATGCTCCAATGGTCCACCTTTAGTGATCTATATCTGCTTCTCACTCAGACAAGGCCACTCTCTTGTCCTACATCCACCATTCTCAACTAGGGTTCCATAGAACCTTAGGGTTCCCCTTGAGATTCCTAATGGGTTCCTTGAGCAATGATGAACTGATATCCCACTTACACTAACCTTCAACATAAGGGGGCAATCTTCTAACCATGAATGTAAGGGCTTATACTGATCACTAATGTAAGGTGGACACCACAATTTTTTAAATTTCACTATTAAAACTAAAAATTATTGTACAGGGGGGGGTGGGGGGTGGTAAAAAAAATAAAGATAAAATATTTGCAATGGCTATTTACCAGGCAACATCCTTTATTATTTTGTTTATTTAAAACGTTCTAATGCCCGTACATACGATCGGAAATTCGGCCAGCAAAAGACCGATGAGAGCTTTTGGTCAGAAAATGCAACCGTGTGTATGCTCCATCGGACTTTTGCAGAGGGAATTCCTGTCAGCAAAAGATTGAGAGCAGGTTCTCTATTTTTCGGTTGGAAGTTCTGATCGGAAATTCCGATTGTCTGTGGCAATTCCGACACGCAAAATTCCTACGCATGCTCGGAAACAATTTGACGCATGCTCGGAAGCATTGAACTTCATTTTCTCGGCTCGTTGTAGTGTTGTGCGTCACCGCCTTCTTGACGGTCGAAAGTTCAGCGAACTTTTTTGTGACCGTGTGTATGCAAGCCAAGCTTGAGCGGAATTCCGTCAGAAAAACCATCCAAGATTTTTCAGATGGAAATTCCGCTCGTGTGTATGCGGCATTACACTTAAAGGGGTTGTAAAGGTTTTTTTTATTTTTTTATTTTTAAATAACAAACATGTTATACTAGGGTTTGCAAGGTTTTTGCACAGAGTGGCCCTGATCCTCCTCTTCTGGGGTCCCCCAGCAATGCTCCTGGCTCCGCCCCGCATCGAGTGCCACCATGGAGAGCCGCTTTCCAAGGGGGTGCTCCTGAGTCCTGCTCCTGTGTCCATTGACACAGACAGCAGGTCTCGCCCCCGCCCCCCGGCTTCCTGTGTCACTGGATTTTATGGACAGCAGCGGGAGCCAATGGCTATCAATCTGTCCAATGAGGACCAGAGATAGCGGCCTGAGCTGCTGGGCTCATTCTCTTCGCTGGAAATATCAGGTTCAGATAAGTAAAAGTGGGGCTCTGGGGGCTACTGCATCACAGAAGGTTTTTCACATAGAATGCATTAACCACTTCAGCCCCGGAAAATTTGGTTGCTGAATGACCGGGCCATTTTTTGCAATTTGGCACTGCGTCGCTTTAACTGACAATTGCGCAGTCATTAAAAGCTGTACCCAAACAAAATTGATGCCTTTTTTTTCCCACAAATAGAGCTTTCTTTTGGTGGTATTTGATCGCCTCTGCGGTTTTTATTTTTTGCGCTATAAACAAAAAAAGAGCGACAATTTTGAAAAAAACACAACATTTTGTACTTTCTGCTATAATAAATATCCCCATTTTTTTTAAAAAAAAGCTCATTTTTTCTCAGTTTACGCTGATATGTGTTCTTCTACATATTTTTGGTAAAAAAAAAAATCGCAATAAGCATATATTGATTGATTTGCGCAAAAGTTATAGCGCCTACAAAATAGGGGATCGATTTATAGCATTTTTATTATTATTATTATTATTTTTTTTTACTAGTAATGGCGGCGGTCTGCGATTTTTATTGGGACTGCGACATTATGGCGGACACATCGGACACTTTTGACACATTTTGGGACCATTGGCATTTATACAGCGATCAGTGCTATAAAAATGCACTGATTACTGTAAAAATGTCACTAGTAGGGAAGGGGTTAACAATAGGGGGCTATCAAGGGGTTAACTGTGTTCCCTGTGTGTGTTTCTAACTGAAGAGGGAGGGGACTGACTAGAGGAAGTGACAGATTGTGATTCCTAGCTATTAGGAACACACGATCTGTCACTTCTCACAGAGCAGAACAGGGATTTGTGTGTTTACTCACACACTTCTGTGTTCTGCCTCTCGTGCCCGCGATCGCTCATGGCCAGTGGTCATCGCGTCCGTCAGCCACGAGCATCGGCACCCCTGCAGTGCAGTGGGCGCATGCGCCTCTGGCGGTGCGTGCGCGCCTGCTATCCCGATCACACGAGCCTATGTATAGCTACGACGGCTCGTGGGATCGTGCCGACCTGCCACAGTAAAATTACGGCGACTGGTCGGCAAGCGGTTAAGGTGAAAAACCTTGAGGGTTTACAACCTCTTTAACTACTTCCTGCCCAGCCTATAGCAGATTGACGGCTGGAAAGTGGTTCAGTTATCCTGACTAGGCATCATATGACGTGCAGCAGGATAACATGTCGGCGTGCACCTGTGGGGGTGTGCAGTGCGGCGATTGCGAGTGTGGCGTGTCAGTCTGACACGCTGCATCTTCGATCATGGTAAGAAGCCCTTGACAGAGGCTTCTTACCACGTGATCAGACCAATCAGAGGGGGATCTGTGCTGATAATCAGCACATTGATTATCAGCACAGCCCCATCTGATGTGCCACCACAGCTGCTAAAAAGTGCCCATAAGCTGCCAGTCAGTGCCCCACAAAAAAATGGATGACAATGCCCCTCACAGTGACAATTAGTGCCCAGCAGTAAAACCTGTCAGTACCTCAACATCAGTGCTGCCCATCAGTGCCACCTGTCAGTGCCAATCAGTGCTGCCTGTTAGTGCCCGTTACAGCCGCCAGTCAGTGCCCATCACAGAAGCCCGTCTGTACCCATCAGTGCCACTTATAAGTGCCCATCCGTGCCGCCTATCAGTGCCCATCAGTGCTGCATATCAGTGCCGCCTACTGGTGCCCATCAGTGCTGCATATCGGTGCCCATCAATTCTATATATCACTGCCTCCTCACCAGTACCCATCAGTGCCACCTTATCAGTGCCAACTCATCAGTGCCCATCAGTGGTACCTCATCAGTGCCCGTCAGTGAAGGAGAAAACAAAATGTTATAACCCAAACAAAGAAAAATGTTGGTCTTTTTTAGTTTGTTTAGCAAAGAATAAAAACCGCAGAGGTGATCAAATACCACCAAAAGAAAGCTCTATTCGTGGGAACAAAATTATAAAAATTTTGTTTGGGTACAGTGTAGCATGACCGCGCAATTGTCATTCAAAATGCGACAGTGCTGAAAGCTGAAAATTGTCCTGAGCAGGAAGGGGCAAAGTTCCTGGTTTTGAAGTGGTTAAAGTTCTAACACTAATCTCTCTAGCCCTGAAAAGAAAAAATCAGTACACAGACCTTTTTGGAAGCCGCTCAGAACTGTTCTCCAGCGGTGAAAGCTCTGATCCCATGCTGAGCTGTCAGCCGCGGCTTCGCTGTGTAGAAGGGTGCAGAGGACACGTCCGTCAACGGAAGCCCCATAGTAATTCTATGGGTGACGTCACTTCCCATTCATTTCACAGCCGTTGTAGAACGTGTCCTTTGCAGAACTTCCGCCGCTGAAGATCGGGTCGGATCGCTTGCAGAAAAGGTATATATACTGATTTTTTCTTTTCATGGCTAGAGAGGTTAGTGTTAGAATGTTGGTGGCTATAGATGCAGGGATTTTAGTTTTAGCCTGGACTTCCACTTTAAGCTAATGCACTATTAACTATAGGTTTAGCATATGTGTTTTTTGAATAGACTGCCTAATACACTCAAAAAGGTGCATACACTATTTTATGTAATGCGGTGCACCACAATGCATGCCAGTGCATCACTATGTGTGGTGGTGCACTGCAATGCAGCTGCATTGGTATGCCATTAAGAATGAATGTCCTACCTTGTGCATTACACCTTTCTTGTTTGGAGACATTCTTCCAGTCAGCAGGATTGTGTACTATACACTGGAACTCCATGTCCCAGGAGTAGTTCAGTGATATGTGGATTGTGTCTCCACTATCTTCATAGACGAAGTCATTGTGCTTGTATATCCAGTTATAGTTCAATGTTGATGAGTTTGTTGGTACAGAACAATAAAGAGTTGCATTACACCAGTGACTGGTCCTCTCCTCCATTACAATCATTATCGATGGGTCTGGGACAGGCTCTGAAATCACAGAACAGGGAAATTCAAGTTATACTATAATATTAATAGTAATATTTGAACAGTGAAAATGTGCCAGAACTAATTATTTGTTAAATACAATATACTGTTTCTAATGTTTAGTTTTAAAATGGTTTTATAGTAAAAACATAAAAGAGATCAGCTTTGATATAAATAATGGTAATAAAGTATTTATGTAGCAGCCATATTTGCTCATCGCATAGTCAGCTCTGTATCCTGTTCTGCAGTGCTACACGGTAATTGTGCTTTACTGCTCCTTCCCACAATGCAAGTCTATGGGGTCAATTCACTAAACTTTATCACATGTGATAACAGTATCATATATAGCGCTGCCCCCTTTGGGGGTTGCTTAGAATTGCATGTTCTTCTGCGCAGTCTTGACCCTGTGAGCTTTTCAGCCCTCCTGACAATCTAGGTTCAGACATGTTGCGTATACCTTTAAAAAACACACTGACACAATGCAGCTTGTTTTAGGTCTCTCAGATTTTCTTAATCAAGAGAAGAGTCTTAACCACTTCAATACAGGGCACATCCTGCCCAGGCCAATTTTCAGCTTTGGGGTGTACACAGCACTGATATCAGATAATTGTACCCATTTTTATGAAAAATCAGTTCCATTCTGTTCTATGCTTGACATAGAGGATAGAACCTTGTGTCCACACTCATGTTCATTGGTGGACAGGATGTATGGGCTGTTGTAGACCAAATTAAATACAATTTACTGGGCCATGTGAAACTTTGGATAGATTTGTCACAAATTTTAGGAGTTCTAGAGGCAAATGATAGTTGCTTAGACTTAATGCTGTACAGTGGGAGATAAAATGTTCATGTGTTTAAAAAAAAATAACTAAATTGGTGTAGTTTTGTTTCTAAACAGATCCTTGTTTTAGATGTGATCTCTTGTTCCAATCAAAGCCACTAAAGGAATGTATGTCAGTAACTCTTGAAGACTGTCTTCTATCCATCTGTACATCTGTACTGAACTGACACATTTTTGGTAAATGTCTTCTGCTGCTAAATCTTTAAACTTCCATATTTAATGCTAGCTCTATAACAACCACACTGCAATAGCAATATTACTGGTGATTGATTCTCAACCCCCATTTGGCTTGAGTGATCAGGAGAGGTAATTAGCTTTACAACCCCAGCCTGTGTCTGTAGCTGGTCTGACACTGGCCATCTCCTCTCCCATATTCAGGTGTCTCAAAATCAGACCCAATAATGACCAACTGTGAAATGCATGCCTGCTCAGTCTCCCTATAAATTTAAAGCAGCCTATGGGGTGGCGCAGACAGGGGCAAGGCGCAGACATCATGGCTCTGTCACGAGTGATGTGCAGTTCCACCGATGCAGTTTAACTAAAGCTGGATGAAGATACAACAAGAACTCTGCTCCACTCTGCAAGACGACAAGCAAACCAGCTTTTGACATTTATTTTATATAAAGTCAGTTTCCCACTCTCTATCCACTAACATGCTCCTTATTCTCTTCCTTCTCACATGGGTGTCTTCTATCCTCAAATTATCTTTACTCTACCACTCCACTCTTCCCTGCAGCATGCACATATCACCCTCACTCCTACTCTCTCCCTACTATGGCACCCATCATCTCCTGCATTTGCTGCACCCACATGCTGACATAAACACCAGGGCCACTAGACATGTGCACTCATGCACATCCCACTCCCATCTTGCCTTCCTCGCCCTCCTTCTCGTAGTCTCAGGTGACTTTTCCCCCAATCCTGGTCTGCCTTTTTCCAACTGCAAGCCACATATCCAATACCCTTCCCCCTCTAGCAACCACCGCAATCCACTCAGTTTAATTTCTTTGGACTCAGCTTCTCCTGCTGCCCTCTCCCATGGTGGTCTCCATTGGACTCACTCCCCCAGACCCAACAGACAGAAAGGAGGTGGAGTTGGCTTCCTTCTATCCCCACAAAGCACCTTCCAAGTCCTTCCTGTCCCTCCCTCTCTATCCCTCTCTTCTTTCGAGATGCACTGTATTCGTCTGTTTTCTCAATTTTTCTGAGGATTGCAGCAATTTATCGGCCTCCAGGCCCGGTATCGCGCTTTCTTGATGACTTTGCTGCCTGGCTACCCTACTTTCTCTCCTCTGAAATCTCCACTATCATTCTTGGTGACTTCAACATTCCTGTCAATGTTAACAGCCCAACTACAGTTAAACTTCTTGACTTAACCTCATCTTTTGACCTAACCCAATGGACACATACTTCCACTCATTCCAATGACAATACCCTTGACCTTGTATTCTCCCATCTCTGCAACCCTGGCAACCTCACCAACACCCCCATTCCTCTCTCTGATCACAACCTCATTACTTTCACTGTATCTTGCCTCCAACCACCCATCCCTCCAAGCAGCAAACAATTACTTGTAGAAACCTTCGCCACTTTAACCCTTCTTTTCTCTATTCTGCTACTGACCATCTATATGACATAATCTCTCCCCTGTCCTGTCCTGACCTGGCCACCTCTTCTACAACAGTTCACTCTCATCATCACTAGATGCACTTGCTCCTCTAACCACACGCAGAATCAGGCCCCGACCGTTACAACCCTGGCAAACTGACAACACTAGAAATCTCAAGAGACATTGCCGTGCTCTTGAACGACTGTGGCGTAAAACCAAATGCCTGCAAGGCTTCACCCTATATAAATCTGACCTTCTAAAATACAATTCCTGCCTCCATGCTGCCAAACAAGCCTACTTTGTCTCTCTTATTTATTCCTTGTCATCCAGTCCCTGTCGGCGCTTCTCAACCTTTAACTCTCTGCTTCGTCCCCCACCCCCTCTACCCACTAACTCCCTCACTGCCCAAGAGATTGTCAATCACTTCAAAGACAAGATTGATGCAATTCGTGAGGACACCTCCACTGTGCGTACATCTTCCCCACCCAACATACCTTGCCTAACAGCACATTCAACACTCTCCTCTTTTGAATTGGCTACTACTGAGGAGGTTACAAAACTTTTCTCAGATGCCCACTTAACCAAGTGTCCCTTGGATCCTGTTCCCTCATGACTACTACGGTGACCCTCTTCTTCTATCCTATGCTCCCTCACTCACATCTTCCATCTCTCCCTCTCTAGTGGCACCTTCCCCTCCCCTCTAAAACATGCGCAGATCACTCCCATACTTAAAAAGCCCTCACTGGACCCTACCAACCTGAACAACTTAAGACCCATCTCATTGCTCCCATTCACCTCTAAACTTCTGAAACGCTTAGTGTACAACCGTCTTAGCTCCTACCGCAGTGAAAATAACCTTCTTGACCCTTTACAGTCTGGATTTCGCTCGCAGCACTCCACGGAAACTGCCTTACAAAAACTCACTAACGATTTACTAAATGCTAAAACCAACAGCCAGTACTCCATACTCTTACTACTTGACCTCTCTGCAGCCTTTGATACTGTTGACCACCCGCTCCTTCTCAATAAACTACATTCCCTTGGCCTCCGAGATTCTGCTCTATCCTGGTTCTCTGCCTATTTATCACAGCACTCTTTTAGTGTCACCTACAACTCTGTCTCCTCCTCTCCATTGCCCCTTTCTGTGGGGGTCCCCCAAGGCTCTGTTCCTGGACCCCTTCTCTTCTCTATCTACACCTCCTCCCTTGGTCACTTGATAACCGCCCATGGCTTCCAATACCACTTATACACTGATGATACCCAAATCTATCTGTCTACTCCTCACCTCACTCCTTCAGTCTCCTCTTGCATTACTAACTTACTAACTGACATATCAGCATGGATGTCGCACCACTTCCTTAAACGAAATCTCTCTAAAACTGAGCTACTATCATTCCCCCCCCCCCGCCTCTGCCCCCCTCCATGACTTTTCCATCAAAATCAACAATGCAACCATCAGTCCCTCCCCTCACGCCAGGGTACTAGGTGTAATCCTAGACTCTGACTTGTCATTTCAGCCTCAAATCCAATCGTTGTCAAAAGTTTGTAGCATTCACCTCCGTAACATCTCTAAAATTCGCCCCTTTTTAACAAATGAAACCACCAAGCTCCTCATTCACTCCCTTATTATCTCTCGCCTTGACTATTGCAACTCCCTTCTCATTGGCCTGCCTCTCCATAGGCTATCCCCTCTTCAGTCGATCATGAATGCTGCTGCCAGACTTATTTACCTTACCAACTGCTCAATGTCTGCCAATCCTCTCCTCCAATTCCTACACTGGCTCCCAATCACCCAGCGAATTAAATTCAAAATACTAACCACAACATACAAAGCCATTCACAACTCTGCCCCGAGCTACATCACCAAACTTGTCTCCAAATATCACCCAAATCATCCTCTCTGCTCTTCTCAAGACCTCCTTCTCTCAAGCTCTCTCATCTCCTCCTCCCATGCTCGTCTCCAGGATTTCTCCAGAGCCTCTCCCATCCTCTGGAACTCGCTACCTCCACCTGTCCAGCTATCCCCTACTCTTGCTACCTTCAGGCGATCCCTGAAAACTAATTTCTTCAGGAAAGCCTATCACGTCTCTAACTAATCTTTTACCACTTCCATCAGCTCATTCCCCACAGTTTCAACCTTTTGTAGCACCTGCCCCACCCTATTAGATTGTAAGCTCTTCTGAGCAGGGCCCTCTAATCCTCTTGTATTTTATTATATTATAACTGTATTGTCTCCCTTTTATATTGTAAAGAGCTGCGTAAACTGTTGGCGCTATGTAAATCCTGTATAATAATAATAATAATCACTTGAGGCTGACCCCTTTTGCGGGTGTAGCTATGAAACACAGTAAAAAATAAGTTCCTATACTGTTTAAAATCCACTGTTCTCACCCTGCTCAGAACATGCTCAGTTGTGCTCTATTTTTTTTTTTTTGCACTGATTAAAATCTAGAGGCCAGTCTGCTGACAGCCTGAAATTCTACTGCTGCTCAAAGGTTCTGGGCTTCAGTAAAATGGTAGCATAATAATTAATGTCAAAAAGAAAAAAACTGCGCTTGGCAAAGGAAAAGAAAAAGAAGCTGCGGTTATAAGTGCGGTCACACCAAATACAAACTAATAAACGCTAAATAATGAATAAAAAGTCTTAATATAGTCCATGCAGTCCCAAATGAATGTCCACATAAAATGAAGTAGGTGGAATTGTTACATACAAAAAACATATGATTTTATCCAGTATGGTGAATAAACAGCAACAGTGGAACTGGAAACGTCAAACTACTGCGCTTACCAGATGTAAGCCAAATATTGGCGGATGGCTTAAACCCAGCCAGGGCCTTTAAATGATGATCCAGCCAAGTCAAGATGATTGTATCCGTCTCATATGTCCAGTCCGTCCAAATTTAAATTTAAAAGAAATATAGCACAAACATAGCGTAATACTGATATTAAAGAACTAATAAGTGAAGAAAAGTGCAACACTCAAAAATTAATCATAGATATGTTTTTTGTATCTAACAATTCCACCTACTTCATTTTATGTGGACATTCATTTGGGACTGCATGGACTGTATTAAGACTTTTTATTCATAATAATTAATGTGGAATGTATTTTTCTTGCTAATTAACATTATTTTTATCACATTTTTATGAGCAGAGTTCCACTATGAGAAAATCTTCAATCATTATAAACAAATAGTTTTATCATTTTTTTGAGGAAAAAAAAAGTGGGGAGGTATAATGTAATGAGTATGACAATTCGCTAAGAATGTATAATATTGATGCTTTATAAGATACATTATGTTTATTATCTTGATATTTGCATGATGTGGGCCAAGAACTCTCATTTATATGTTGGGGGATACTTATAAAAACAAAAAAACAGCAATATATATGTGTGTGTACAGATTTATTTAATATGATGTTTTATAATTCATGTTTTAAGACTTAGGAGATGTCAAAAAATAAACCATAGTAATTAAAATTAGGCTACTGACTTAGACAGTATAGCAGTGACTGACAGAAGAGAGCCATGCTGACTGTTATTGTATAATATTCTACAGTATAGTATGTGCGGGGATGGACAAAAAGTGAAATGCTTTTGGGTTTAGCAAACTTTGTGGGAAGACTATAGAATTAAACTAATGAAATGTCTGGACTGACTATATTGACCTATGACATGACCAGGGTAATAGTGACTGGTAGGTGGAGTCAAGGTTAAGAAATTATAAGAATTTTAAATTTATTGTATGGGAAATAGTATTGGCTAGAAACTAGGAAATAAAATGTAAAAAAATTATCTATATAAAATACTTCATACTGAAAACGTACTAATAATGTTGAGGCATATTCTATGAGTATTGTATTATGATAAAACTATATAGATACATGTATATTATTTTAGCGGATGTTGTAGAAGTAAAAGGAACGCACTAAATTAAGTTATTAGATAACATGATAGTGTAGGAGCCATTGCTTTGTAAGTTGCCCTGAAATGCTTGCCAGGGGCCTATTGTATCCTGACATTGACTATTTTTTACAACTATAATTTTGAAGTGCATTTTATATCCAGACAAATATCGGGTGATCGCAGAAGACATGATGCAACTTGTTACAAATGTTAATTGCTACAAAGGATTTCATGCAATAAATTAGGAACTGGAAAATCTGAGACTTGTATCTTTGCAGAACAGGTATGCACTGAACGTGTGTACAGCATCCAAAGCAGCTTGTGCTATGATACTGGACCAGAAAATGATGATGAAGAAGGAGATCTCTCCAAAAATATCAAGCACTTGGCTAAGCTGAAAAGACCTATGCAGGAAAAGGCAGAGCCTTATGGGACCGAGTCTGCTGAATGGTCCCTGGAACCACATATTTGGTTTTCAATCACTAGCTAAACGGATTGTTCCTCTTCCCTGTTATCCTTAATGTGATGTTGCCGACTAACTGTTGTCTGTTGCAAGAAGTTTGTGGCAAGGATAATCACAATGCCACTGAAGACTGACAACTATGTCTTCCGTGCCTCATATGGAGAAGACTTTGCAGCTACAGAAGAAGATGCAGTGTGTTTTTGAATGGACTGATTTTTTTGTGGACGATTTTTGTGATAAGTGTCGGGTACATGGGTTCTCTGAAGGGCATGGTGGGTGATCTGTATTGTAATTGCTGTGAGGCTTATGCCTCAACGGGGGGGGATGTAGTAGACTTTCATATTAACCAATATATTTTATGTTATTCATATTAATTTGCATATGTTTTATTGATAATATAATTATTATTCATATTATTATTCATATTATTATTATTATATAGTAGTGGTCTTATCAATATTACTATTCAATAGTAAAACAATAGTTATTAATCTTTATTAATGTATACTATGTTATTCCATAAATATAGAGAAAATCTTCATTTTTAAATGTTGAATTTTAGATGAACTCTCTGCTTCATGCTGGTATTTTTTTATGACAGTCACAAGTTTACTGGGTAAAAGTGTATTGGGATAGTTCATTTTTAGTTTTTAAGTTCACTAATTAGAAGGGAAACACTTGGACAGCAGTTGAACTACAGCCTGATAAGATAATATTCCTTAAAGATAATAAAGAATCATTTAATAAACAATAAGTCTGAAAATCAAAAAAATCCGTGTCCAATCCTTGACTTGTTAAACCTATTGAGGCAGCGCTAAGTGTCCGATATTATAAAACACTGTATATAGAACCAATGTTTAAAAAGACAGGAAAGTTCATAATTAAAGATGCAGACTGTGGATGTGAGGGTAGACGTAGAAATCCTTTCACCAATAGCAATCACCGCGTGAGGGGGTCACCCCCCGTGAGATTGCACTCACCACAATGTCTATAACCACAAGCCTTTGAATAATAATCTTTAAATCTTTGCCGTCTCCTTGCTTCAGCCACCAGGTGGTGCAAGACCCTCACGGTATGTGCAGCATGGGGAGAAAATGAAATGCCAAATAGTGTGATATTGCTTAAGACAGTTTATTAAACAACTCATAAAATCACATTCCCCATTTAAAATATGCGTACCAGATATATATAAAAATGAGCATTGAAAGGTGCACTGTGCCTGTAATAGTGTTCCCCGGGAGGAATTCCTGGATGCGAGCTGTACACGGCTAAACCGTTCGCTTCCTGGTTACCTTCCGTGGAGCGCAAACGTCACTTCCGGTTGATTACGACCCTCTTTTGACGCGTTTCGTCACTTCCGGACGTCATCTGAGGGCGTAATCAACCACTCATGAGGCCGGCTTTATATAATGATGACAGATTTTCTCAGCGAATAAGGGAGGTAGAGGAGCTAACCACTCCCATTCCTCTAACCAAGCTCTCAGAACTGTCAGCAGAGGAGGGCTCTGGCTCATGGTACGCTGACACTGTTTTAAACTAAACCAGCCGGCAGCATTTAGAAAACCAGTGACTTTTACATCTTATTTCACATCCACCTAGGATACTTATATCCTAAGTGGCATTCAAATACATGTTCTGCATATGGATCAAATACACGAATGTATAACAAATATACTAAGTGTATGTACACTCTTAATGGTGGGAACAATCAAAAAAATATACAAATGAAGATACAAATAAAACAAACCTAGGAATAAGGAAGGAAATGACACAGAAAATGAAATACAAACTA
Source organism: Lithobates septentrionalis (assembly GCA_037952835.1). Classification (NCBI taxonomy): domain Eukaryota; kingdom Metazoa; phylum Chordata; class Amphibia; order Anura; family Ranidae; genus Lithobates; species Lithobates septentrionalis. Next base: position 36,159 of record JBBDGP010003149.1, on the reverse strand, counting down.
CCGAATGACCCACATCCTCCTTTTTTATCTCTCATTACCGTTCTCATAGCGGACATGAAATGGATGAATGTAATATATTGAAATGAATACGTATTAAACAGATCCTATTATGTTGATCCAATCTTTTAAAGATTTACAATAAAAGTATATGTGTTAATAAAGAATCATTGTCCAGAATAAGTGATAAAAAACTATACTGATGGTTTTAAAATAATTATGTGGAATATGGAAAAGTTATATACTTTAAAGTGGTTGTAAACCCTTTAAAAAAATTCCACAAAAAAAAACCCTGCAAGACAAAGGCATAATGAGCTAGTATGCATAGCATACTAGCTCATTATGAATTATCTAAGATTAAAGCCCCCGTATCGGGAGCCACCGGTAACGGCAAAGTACAACTGAAGCAACGGCACGTACATGCCATTGCTTCAGTTTGCTTAAGTGCGCATGTGCCGATGACGTCAGCACATGCAAATACAGGGATATCTTCTAAACCATCCAGGTTTAGGAGATATCCAGTGTAGCTACAGGTAAGCCTAATTATAGGCTTGCCTGTAATATAAAATGGTTGTAAAGGGTTTACAACCACTTTAATTTAGTTTGACAGGGTCAAAAAGGCCTGCTTGGGCCCTCATTAAAACTGTTAAAATACATTGAATAAGAAGAACACTGAGTTGTATGTATGTATGTATTTATTGATAATTAGACAATATTTAATAAAGTAGTTAGCTTTGTGTATGTATGTGTATGTATATATGCATCTATATATTATGTAAATAATACAGTACTTTTTTGTGAAATATATCAATACATACACATAGGATTGAACAGTGCAGCGCTGGACATATATCAAAATAAATTGCTATATCAATCAATCAAAGATAATGTTAAAACAATCAATATAAGTGATAATGTGCCAATGAAATACTGTGAGCAATCAGTAATAATGATGGTCCACCAATATATTGCTACCAATCCATGCAAATAGGTGCTCATAAATACAAAAATATAAAGTGGTGAAAATGTTCAAATAAAGTAAAAAAGTCCAAAAAAATGTCCAAAAAAAAAATTGGTAAATAAAGAGTGTAAAATCCAAGTTCAATATTCCACGTGATAGTGCCGCCCACCACCAGGTGAAAAAATGGAGGCTTACCAGAGAGCCTGCGACTGCCCTTACTCCGGGGGGTCAAAACAGGCTTAGTAGAGATAGGGATATGTAGATCACCGTGGATGTCCTGTCAGGATTACAGCTGATGTCCCTCAGACCTCCTTCCTGGATAGCTCGTCAGCAGCAGCAGGGGACACTCAAGAGAGTGTGGTCACAGGATGACTCATGCAGCAAACACGAGCACAAGCTTCTCTCCAGCCGCACTCCAAGATACCCAGATATATTTAATATACACACATACACTCACCGGCCACTTTATTAGGTACACCTTGTTTGTACCGGGTTGGACCCCCCTTTTGCCTGCTGAACTGTCTTAATTTTTCGTGGCATTAATTCAACAAGGTGTTGGAAACGTTCCTCAGAGATTTTGGTCCATATTGACATGATAGCATCACTCAGTTGCTGCAGATGTGTCGGCTGCACATCCATGATGCGAATCTCCCGTTCCACCACTTCCCAAAGGGTCTCTATTGGATGAGATCTGGTGACTGTGGAGGCCATTGGAGTACAGTGACCTCATTGTCATGTTCAAGAAACCAGTGGTTTATCTTATCCGGGCATGCAGCTGGGCAGGTCAGGAAAAGGGGGCGAGCAACCCCCCCTGAACCCTATCAGGCCACATGCCCTGAACATGGGGAGGTGGGTACTTTGGAGCAGGGGGGCTCCATGTTGATGGGGACAAGGGCCTCTTTCCGACAACTGTGGGCTGTGGTTGTCGAGGTCTGCGGGCAGGGGGCTTATCGGAACCTGGAAGCCTCCTTTGACAAGGGGACCCTCAGATCCCGCCCCCCCCCATGTGAATGGGTGTCTGGTACATAGTACCCCTACCCATTCACCAAAAAAGTGTAAAAAAACTAATAAAGACAAGAAACAGTTTTTGACAAATCCTTTATTAAAAAAAAAAATAGTTCCCCTCAATGTAAATTCATTGTCAATCACGCTGCCCACCGAATCCAAACAATGAACATTTTTTAAAATGCTCTCGCCTCCTGGGAGGCCTCCTGCCGTATACCCCCCAAATGCGCTTTGACATTTCTTATATAGACAAGAGGTGGGGCCACCAGGCTACGTCATCCGGTGCCACCGCCCCCTTATGACATCACGGACTGGTGCACACTTGGCATGTGACAACAGAAGGGGGCGGTGCCACCGGATGACATAGCCAGGAGGCCCCACCCCTTGTCTATATAAGAAATGTCAAAGCGCAGAGTGGGCATACGGCGGGAGGCCTCCCAAGAGGTAAGAGCGTTTTTAATTTTTTTCATTTTTCCAGTCAGGCGGGCAGCGTGACTGACGATGAATTTATATCGAGGGACACTATTTTTTTATTTTTTAATAAAGGATTTGCCAAAAACTGTCTCTTGTCTTTATTACTTTTTAGGTGAATGGGTAAGGGTACTATGTACCTGATACCCATTCACATGGGGGGGGCCGGGATTTGGGGGCCCCCTTGTTAAAGAGGGCTTCAAGATTCTGATAAGCCCCCTGCCCCCTTATGATGTCACGGACGGGTGCATACTGGGCATGTGACGTCACAAGGGGGCGTTGTCACCGGGTGACGTAGCCAGGTGGCCCCGCCCTATGCCTATATAAGAAATGTCAAAGCGCAGGGTGGGCATACAGCGGTAGGTATTTTAGGAGGTAAGAGCATTCTTTTTTTTTTTTTCTGGTCCGGCAGGCGGCGTGATTGGCTATGGATTTACATTGATTTTTAATAAAGGATTTGTCAAAAACTGCCTCTTGTCTTTATTACTTTTTACACTTTTTGGGTGAATGGGTAAGGGGTATGTACCCAATACCCATTCACATGCAGGAGCCAGGATCTGGGGGCCACTTGTTAAAGGAGGCTTCCAGATTTTGATAACCCCCCTGCCCAAAGACCCCGACAACCACAGCCCAGGGTTTATCGGAATGAGGCCTGATGGGGACAAGGTGCTTTGGGGTGGGGTGGGGGCATACCCAAAGGGCCTGGTACAGACTGGGAGGGGACCCCAGGCTGTTTCTTTTTTCTTTATTTTTTCACTAGCCAGATGTCAGCAATTGTAACCGCAAGTCATTTTAAAAGGGATTTTACTTGTTTTTTTTTTCTTTAGAAATTACATTTTTGCTGTAGCATGTTCTATATCTATGCTACAGATGCCCCACTTTATAGGCACATTAAGGGGACCCCCCAGGCACTATATTTAAAGGAATTTTTTATTGTTATTGTTGCACTTTAAGTATAGTTAAAATCACTGCTCCTGAAAAAATTATTGTTTTTTTATTTTTATTATTGATACATGTCCCCCAGGTCAGTACCCAGACCCCCATACCCCTTTTATGGCCAATTACTTGCATATAGGCCTTCAAAATGGGCACTTTTGACTTAGACTTCAAAAGGGTATGCCATTTGGGTTTGATTATTTTTTCCCCTGTTCGAGAGTTCTGCTGCAAACCTAACAGGGGGGTGTTGGGCCCATCGCTAATGTCCAATTTTGGTGAGCTTGTGCGAATTGTAGTATCAGTTTTCTGTTCTTACTGACAGGAGTGGGACCCAGTGTGGTCTTCTGCTGCTGTAGCCCATCTACTTCAAGGTTTGATGTGCTGTGCATTCAGAGATGGTATTCTGCATACCTTGGGTGGACCAAGTGGGTATTTGAGATACGGTTGCCTTTCTATCATCTCCAACCTGTCTGCCCATTCTGCTCTTACATCGACAAGGCATTTTCCTCCACACAAATGCCGTTCACTGGATATTTTCTCTTTTTCGGGCCATTCTCTGCAAACCCTAGAGATGGTTGTGTGTGGAAATCCCAGTAAATTAGCAGTTTTTGAAATACTCAGACCAGCCCATCTGGCACCAACAACCATGCCATGTTCAGTCACTTATATCCCCTTTATTCCCCATTTTGATTCTGGGTTTGAACTTCAACAAGTTGTCTTCACCACGTCTAGATGCCTAAATGCATTGAGTTGCTGCCATGTGATTGGCTGATTAGCAATTGGTGTTCCCAAGCAATTGAACAGGTTTACCTAATAAAGTGGCCGGTAAGTGTATATACAGTATATATATATTCCTACACACAGATCAGTTATGACCACCTACCCATAGCCCCCAACTGTCTCTCTTTCCTCCTCATGTATCCCTTATTTTGGTCTGATCCATATAGTTATATATAAAATGCACTTCCACATGATGTAAAAGAAAAAAACATGATTTGTCAAACCAGGCTACCTTTTTCTATTGCTCTGTGGTCTAGTTCTGATGCTCATGTGCCTATTGTAGGTACTTTTGGCTGTGCACATGGGTCAGCATGGGCACCCTGACTGGTCTGCAGCTTTGCAGTCCCATACACAACAAACTGTGATGCTCTACCTGCTCTGACACCTTTCTATTGAAACCAGCATTAACTTTTTTCAGCAATTTGAACTACAGTAGCTTTTCTATTGAATCAGACTCTGCAGGCCAGTCTTTACTCACCAGGTACATCAGTGAACCTTGGCCACCCATGACCTTGTCGTTAGTTCATCGGTTTCCCTTTTTTTGACCACTTTTGGTAGATCCTGACCACTGCAGACCGGGAACGTCCCACAAGAACTGCATTTTTGTCGTCTAGCCATTGCAATTCAGCCTTTGTCAGAGTCACTCAAATTCTTACACTTGCCCATTTTGTTCTGCTTTCAACACATTGACTTCGAGGGACAACATGTTCACTTGCTGCCTAATATATCCCAGCCACTTTTAGGTGCCATTGTAACAAGATAATCAAGGTTATCCATTTTACCTGTCAGTGGTCATAATGTTGTGGCTAATCGGTGTACGCCCTTCATAGTCTGTATCACCATCATCCTAGAAGGTATAGGCATTTATGAGAGTGTGGCCCACCCATGTACTGGTTGAAACTCACTTATTGTGCTTCTAAAGGAAATGTTTCTTTGCAATTGAGATGTGATAAACAGATATTTCCTTACATATGTCCTACAGCTTCTTCTGGTGTAGTAAAGCTAAACCAATTCATTCAATGACCTGAAAACTAGTGGGTAACATTTCCGTTCACAAATGGCTGTAGTCGAAAAAACCTAAACATACAGCTTTCTTTTTGAAAGAGACCCTTTAAGGGCTATCCCAACATATAATTTGATTTTCTTGTGATACCTTCAAATGTATACGTACCATATACCATGAGCATAAAACGTTGAAAACGATCCTCCTCTTCAATGAGAAGAAATTGCACAGTATAATTTCCACTGTCCTCCATCCTGAGATCCTTGATATGTAATGTTGTTCCATTATGGAGCAATTTCAGCCGTCCATTAAACTGATTTATGTAGAACTTTGTCTGATGATTATCGATCAGTGCAACTTTGTATGACTTTTCTTTGCTCCTAAAAATCCAGTTAATCTCAAGTACTGGAGATGGGAGGCTCAGGTTACTGGATAGTTCTACAGACTGGTTTATGAGTCCAATCACTCGGACAAAATGATCCTGGTTGGCTGTAGGAAACAAGACACATAAATCTGAGACAGAGATCTTTAAAGCGGACTTTCAGTCATTTTTTCAACTTTCCATCTATTAATCTTTTGCCCTTGTTCTTTTAACTTTGGATAGTAAAACATTTTATTTGTACCAGTAAATACCTTATACAGCCCACTTCCTCTTTCTTGTCTGGTCATTAGCCTAGGCTTATGACTAGGGATGAGCTTGATGTTCGAATCAAACGTAAGTTCGACTCGAACATCGGGTGTTTGCCGAACAGCGAATATTATGGGACGTTCGTGGGAAATTCAAGCGTCGCAGATCGCCCCATAATGCACTAAGAGATCGCAGTGCATTGCTGTATGATGATTGGCCAAAGCATGTACCTGACCTGCATGCTTTGGCCAATCACAGTATGCTCTGATAAGAGAGCCATAATTGGCCAAAGGCAGGGTGCCTTTGGGCGACCATGGCTCAGAGGGACTATGTCCATGCCTAACACTATATAAGGCTGCTTACATAGCGGTCGTGTATAGTGTGTGGACGGAGATAGATTAATCTAGATTAGGTAGGGAGGTTAGTTAGTGGCAGTGTATTTGATATATATATATATATATATATATATATATATATATATATATATATATATATATATATATATATATATATATATATATATATAAATAAAAATATAAATCCAGAGATGCAAACCAAGCAGAAAAGGGTCTCACCGCTCAGGTAGGCACAGTGGAAATGAAAACCAGTGTAATTTTATCCTTCAAAAGGAAGAGTCCCAGGTGCTGGCTGATGCAGGATGAAGCAGAGAAACCAAGGAAAACTGGAAGCTGCACACCGGTCTAATGATAAGTTTTTTTATTGATAAAAAGCTGGATCATAGAAGAACACAAAGCACTGCAGCAGAAGTGTACAGGGAACAACTGACCTTTTCATCCTTTATTTATTTAAAGCAGTATTGAACCCTGAGTTTTTTAATTTAATGTATTGAGTGCAATTACATAATTCTTACCCCAGCACCTGCATTTTACAACTTTCAATGCTGCTGGCTATTGCTCTCTTAGTTCTGCTTGCCTGAACATCCGGTCTGCACAGGAAAAAGTTAAAAGTGGACAGTGCAGTCTCAAGTCAGTCTGTAAGCTTGGAGGAGGGAGGAGGAGTAGAGGAGTGCATAGCCATCCAAGGCTATGATGCTGTGTATTTCTGTTGATGCACACAGTGTAGGGAGACACAGCTCTAGTCCCTGAATGTAAGAGTGGCTGCATAGGACACTGTAAGAGAAAGCAGCCATCCTGAAACAGGAAACCTGGGGCAGTGATCATGGCACCAGCTTAACTTGGAACATGGACAAGGATTAAAAGATAAAGAAGCTGCATACCCAGTAAGTTACAGTAAGTTAACTACTTAGCACCACTTTAGGCAAAGCAACATAACCGTATATCGCTGCCTACTTCCAGGTTTTAGGCACGTGCATACACACCCCCTCTGGTTGGTATGCGCTGTGATTCTACACAGCAGGAGCCTGTCAGCAACTCCCAGCCAATGATTCCAGGGACTATTGCAGCCCCATTATAAGTCGCTGATCACCGCCAATAGTAGTATAAAAAAATAAAAATAAATTCTAGTATATATACACCATAGTTTGTAGATGCTATAACTTTCATGCAAACCAATCAATATACACTTATTGGGATTTTTTATCAAAGGAATGTAGCAGAATACATTTTTGCCAAAATTTATGAAGAAATTCGATTTTTTTACATTTTTTTAATGGATATGATTTATAGCAGAAAGTAAAAAACATTGTATTTTTTAAAAAAAATTTAGTCTCTTTTCCATAATATGATAAAAAATTAAAAAAAAACAGAGGTGAAAACCACCAAAAGAAAGCTCTATTTGTGTTAAAAAAAATTATATCAATTTTGTTTGGGTATGTGTTGCATGACGGCGCAATTACCAATTAAAGTAGCGCAGTGCTAAAAAGCAAACATGGCCTTTTCATGAAAGTGATAAAATCTTCTGGAGCTGAGGTGGTTAAACCTGCTGCTGAAACTGAAGATCATTTTAAAGTCCCTGCAAATACAGATAAATAACTGTTGATGTGTCAGAAATCCACTCAGCTTCGCATTTTTTGGTTTAAAAAAGTAAAAAAACAAAACACAGCTCTAATCAGATAGCGGAGGGGAGGAGGGGTGGATGGGATGGAAGTCCCTTATGAGGATGATGATTCGTTTTAAAGAGTAACTTTATTTTTGAGAAAAAAAAAAAACATTCCTCTCTGGGTGATCTGTTGCAAGGATTTTAACTAACTTTGTTGCAGATTCCTACCTTTTGTCATTCTGAAGAAATTGCGGTTTGTCTGTGTCCATGTGAATCTAATGGGAGTGATTTATAATTATCCATCAATTACTGCACATGCAGGGCTCTAATGAGGAAAGTGGCAGTGTCTGCATCAATGTGGACATGATTCCCATTTGATAGTATCTGACCAAAAATGACATTTTTGTTGCAGGGGATGCCTGAAATCTGACTTGTATCTTGGTGCAGGCTTCTGGGAAAACCGGTAAGCCAATCACACAAGCAGGAAATTATGTTTCTGGGGGATGTTCTGTACACCAGCTGTATACAGCCCATCTCCAAGTTGTCATATTGCATTTCTTTTTACAAAAAATTACAGCGCTGCAGATTAAAAAGGAAAAGCAATTCTTTTTTACATGCAATTACTATATGACTTGTGTCGCAATTACAGTATCTCACAAAAGTGAGTACACCCCTCACATTTTTGTAAATATATTATACCTTTTCATGTGACAACACTGAAGAAATGACACTTTGCTACAATGTAAAGTAGTGAGTGTACAGCTTGTATAACAGTGTAAATTTGCTGTCCCCTCAAAATAACTCAACACACAGCCATTAATGTCTAAAGCACTGGCAACAAAAGTGAAAAGTGAAAATGTCTAAATTTGGCCCAATTAGCCATTTCCCCTTCCTGGTGTCATGTGACTCATTAGTGTTACAAGGTCTCAGGTGTGAATGAGGAGCAGGTGTGTTCAATTCAGTGTTATCGCTCTCACTCTCTCATACTGGTCACTGGAAGTAAGAACATGGCACCTCATGGAAAAGAACTCTCTGAGGATCTGAAAAAAAGAATTGCTGCTCTACATAAAGATGGCCTAGGCTATAAGAAGATTGATAGGACCCTGAAACTGAGCTGCAGTACGGTGGCCAAGACTATACAGTGGTTTAACAGGACACATTCCACTGAGAAAAGGCCTCGCCATGGTCGACTGAAGAAGTTGAGTGCACGTACTCAGCATCATATCCAGAGGATGTCTTTGGGAAATAGACACATGAGTGCTGCCAGCATTGCTGCACAGGTTGAAGGAGTGGGGGGTCAGCCTGTCAGTGCTCAGATCATACACCACACACTGCATCAATCAAATTGGGCTGCATGGCTGTCATCCCAGAAGGAAGCCTCTTCTAAAGATGATGCAAACAGTTTGCCGAAGACAAGCAGACTAAGGACATGGATTACTGGAACCATGTCCTGTGGTCTGATGAGACCAAGATAAACTTATTTGGTTCAAATGGTGTCAAGCATGTGTGGCAGGACCAGGTGAGGAGTACAAAGACAAGTGTGTCTTGCCTACAGTCAAACATGGTGGTGGGAGTGTCATGGTCTGAGGCTGCATGAGTGCTGCCAGCACTGGGGAGCTACAATTCATTGATACTCATATTTTCTTTATTATATAGTATGAAAACCTTTAAAACTGTTAGGGGATTTTCTGAAATGTGATTACCTGCACTCACAAAAAGTACTAAATTTACAACAAGCCTCCACCGGTATTCTTCGAAAGTACTGAATTGACCATGACACCAGCTGTCCTGTAGTTCAACACTAACGGCCCGGTTCACACTGGTGTGACATGGGATCTGATCTATGAGAGCTCAAGTCGCATGATGTATTAAATTAAATGTTTCCCTTTGAGAGACGTCTTAACTGATCTGACATAAGTACTCGGATTTTAGAAAAGGTTCCTGCCCTACTTTGGTCTGACTTTGATACAACTTCAATGCCAAAGAGTGTAAAAAGGCACATTAAGTCGGATCAAAGTTGGACTGAAGTTACAAGGCAAAGTCGGATCAGTCACGCAACTTTCACGTCGGAGTAAAGTGAAGCTCTAAAAGAAACAGGAGTTACTTTTGAAGCAGAATAGGGCATTTGTAGCCCCATTGACTTCAATAAGCACATGCAAAAGAAAATCCAAAAGAGCTCACACTGCATGTGCTTTTCAATCATTCCCATAATGGGGACAAAACTGCGTAATCCTGCCCCAAACAAGCTCCTGTGCAGCACTTCACTTTGCATAAAGTGCAAAACTGCACCAAAAAACCCTCAAAATTGTCTACAGAGTGTATGGGGGCTTGCTGTTATTCTGTATGCTACTATGTGAATGCACACCAGTCAGTTATAAAGAAAAGTGACCTCTGATGTCCAGTGGCGTCTCCAGCTTTCATATTTAGGGGGGGCACATGGGGGGACAGGGACAAAAGTAGGGAGGCAACTATAAAATGCAAATATATATATAAAGGTTGTCTTGCCACCGGGCCCTGGTGTTCTGCCACTGTGGGGTTCCCCAGCCTTCTCTTGCTGTCCTGCCCCTGCCTCCTTCCTGCAACTCGCTCTTCTCCCTGCCAATGAGGATGCAGGGGAAGGAGCAGATCGGGCGGCTATGGTTGTGTGAGCGCTCACATTATGCAGTGTCAGCGAGCAGAGGGAGGGGGGAGGAATCACCCGCAGGAGCTGACTGGGGACGCTCTCCCTCTCAATAGAGACTGTGTTACTCCAGCAGTGGCCCAAGTAAGATGCAGCGCATCCGCTACGAATGCAAACAAAAAGACATTGCCTTTTTGTAAAAAAAAATAAAAAAATTTTTTAATTGGGAGGGGCACATGGTGGGGCACAGCATAATGTTGGGGGGGTCAGGGCCCCCTCTGCCCCCCCCCCCCTAGTGACGCCATTCCTGATGACTGCACCATGTATATAACAGATAAACTACTTCTCAGTCATTTGGAGCAGCATCTCCTACAGTAAAGTGTAGGCAGGGAAAATCAACATGTTCACTTAAAGATGAACTCCAGGCAGATATAAAAGACACAAATTACTGCCCCTCTGTGATTATCAATGCATCATTGCACTTTTTTAAATTCAAACAGTGTAAGAGTGCATTTACTTAAAAGGGAAGTATGGGCAAAGCTTTTTTGTCCCTACTTCTCCTATAGATCTCAGGAGTGCAGTTCATTCATTTTAAACCCAATACTTCTCTTTTATTTTGAGTAGCCATCCTATGTGCAGCAGAACTCAGACTGGGAGAAGGAGAACCCAAAGACAGGCAGTCTACAGTATTTATTCCCAAACAAATAACATGCTGATAGGAGGAGAGAGCAGAGTTACAGAGAGATGATTTTCCTTTCACTGTCCAGTCACAGACTGGGGCAGAGACAAGACCTATGAGTATTACTTAACTGCAGCAGAATAAAATCTCTTAACAGACAGGATTGTAGTGTGTGGTAGCGATGTGTAAATCTCTGGACTTGGACAGAAATACAAACTCTTTGGCAGGTAAAACAGCTTCTTTACATGTATTCCATATGTGTAGTTAGTTTATTTTCTGCAGTTCAGATTTATTTTGCTCCAAGCTACTTATATTCACCTCAAAGCTGGAATACTTTTTTTGTTAACGTTTTACACATGGAGAGACCCCTAGTATCCACTGGAGCACCTGTGTGGAACACCCTAAAAAGGGTGTTCTGGTGTCCCACACTAGTGCTCCTGCGTCCAGATGTGTAACCACTTCCCGACCGGCACGCGCCGATGTACGTCCGCAGAATGGCACGGCTGGGCAAATGGGCGCACCCGTATGTCCCTTTGAATTTGCCGCCATGCCATCACGTGCGCACGCTGGCCGGGAGCTCCGTGAGTCGGTTTGCGGGTCCCGGGGACTCGATCGACACCCGCGATCACCTCGCGGAGAGGACGAACGGGGAGATGCTGATGTAAACAGCATCCCCCTGTTCTGCCTAGTGACAGTGTCACTGATCTCTGCTCCCTGTCATCGGGAGCAGAGATCAGTGACGTGACACAACTAGCCCATCCCCCCTACAGTTAGAATCACTCCCCAGTACTGACTTAACACCTCCCCACCCCCTAGTGGTGAAATCCTTCACTGCCAGTGTCATTTATACAGGAATCAGTGCATTTTTATAGCTGATTGCTGTATAAATGACAATGGTCCCAAAAATGTGTCAAAAATGTCCGATGTGTCCGCCATAATGTCGCAGTCACAATAAAAATCGCTGATCGCCGCCATTACTAGTAAAAAAAAAATTATTAATAAAAATGCCATAAAACTATCCCCTATTTTGTAAACGCTATAACTTTTGCGCAAACCAATCAATAAACGCTTATTGCGATTTTTTTTTAACCAAAAATATGTAGAAGAATACGGCCTAAACTGAGGGAAAAAAAAATTTTATATATATTTTTGGGGAATATTTATTATAGCAAAATGTAAAAAATAATGCTTTTTTTTAAAATTGTCGCTCTTATTTTGTTTATAGCGCAAAAAATAAAAATCGCAGAGGTGATCAAATACCACCAAAAGAAAGCTCTATTTGTGGGGAAAAAAGGACAAACCCATCTAGACAACAATGTACTAAACTTCTTTTAATACAAATAGGCATGAACAAATGTAGTGAACCTGCATCTGTCAAAAACATTGTATTAGTGGGCGAACGAACAATGTTTACTACGAACGATTACTGTGCCCACAAACCTGAAAGTTGCCATACAACAGTAAAGAAAAGCACATGGAGCAGCATGCAAGTAATAATAATAATAATAGGAACACAGGACAAATACTTACTTTTAAGCAGTTTCCTGATCCTTCTGTACTGATCGTGCTCCCTCAATTTCAGGTCTGACCTGCGTTTCCTCCATTGCTCCTTGGATCGTCATACCACAAATTTACTGTGCAGACTTCTTACAACTTTAGTCATGATCTTGGCCTTTCTCACATTTGGGTTTGGGTACGGTCCATAGTTCCCATCATAGTCGGCCCTCTTCAATATGTCCACCATCTCCACCATCTCTACAAAGGACATATTTGAGGCCTTATATCTCCTCCTGGATCGGGACGTTTCTGGCTCCGGGCTTTCGTCGTTGCTGCTATTATCACCCACCTGCTGTGTCTCCGCCATGTGCTCTCCCACTGCGCCGAAAGAGAAGCAGTGGGGAGTACACTAGAAAGAAGGTCAAGGGTGGTGTTTCACGCATGAGCAGTGTATATAAAGCATAACACGCGTGCGTCGTACGTACGATCTGTGAGCGGAGGGCGGAGTAGCTTAAGCGCAAACAAAGGTACAATTTTAACTTGGGGCATCAGTGGTTAGTGGCCTATACTGCTTATAGATTGAGGCCTATAATGGGACAAGATTAGGAGAGTTTAGCCTGACATTATGGTTTGTCTTATGTTGTGTCTTGCAGATAAAATGGATAAATTTACTGATCCAGATTTCTTGCCAAACTTTATTCATAAGTACATAGAGCTGACCTGTCTGTGGCAAGTAAAATACCAATATTATAATAACAATCTAAAGAGGAAGGCAGCGCTGGATCAACTGTTGGAATTGGTGAAGGCGGTGATTCCCATGGCAGACATCAACTTTTTGAAGTGCAAAATTGGTGGCCTAAGGAGCACGTATAATTGGGAGCGCAAGAAGGTCCAGGATTCCATGAGATCAGGAGCAGCAGCAGATTACATTTATGTCCCCAGGCTCTGGTGCTACGACAGACTGCGGTCTTTATTTAGACCAGAGTGAACCCAGGCAATCACTCTCAACCCTTCCTTCCACTCTTCCTTCCACCTCAGCTGAGGCTTCCGACGTACAACCTGGGCTTTCCACCCAGGAAGATGTGGAGGAGCCCAGCTTGAGCCAGGTATAGCATTGTTCAACATAATTCTTGTCAAAAAATTAATGATGTTAACTAGATGTTATTATTGATCACTAATTTCAGAATTAACAAAGTGGTTTACAAATCAATAGACAGTAGTAGCCAAAAATGATTGGGACAAGAATGAAAAATGCTGGGGTCAGAATGATAGTCTCTTATATTTGTTAACATTAAATTTGCAACAGTCATGAGCTCAAAATTGTGTGTGATTGATGACCAAAGAACTAAAACTATGTCCCATTTTCATACACAGGAAAGTCTCAGCCAGGAGGAGGCCGTGGAAAGTGGCAGCCAGGTGGTGGCCATGGAAAGTGGCAGCCAGGAGGTGGCCGTGCCCAGTAGCCTGATCGAATCCCAGGTTCCTCCCCTCCGCCTTCCAACAAAAAAGGCCAGGAAGGTGAGGAACCTGGAGGAGTCAGCGACTAATTTGATTTGGCAGGCTACTGTGGTCCTCACAAACACCCCTAATGTCCACGAGGCCTTTGGGTGTATGACGGCCAGTAAAATGGAATTTTGTGTGTCGGACTTGTGTTACACACGCTCAGAATTTTCAACAACAAAGTTTGTTGTGGGAAAATTGAGAACCTGCTCTCAAACATTGGTGTGTGGAAATTCCGACAGCAAATTTGTTTTTGTTTGCTGGGTTGCATTTTTGGGGCTTTTCCTTTTAGTTTTTCAATCACCTTGTTCTGTCACTTTTTAAATAGCTTTTTTTTTTTTTTCTCTGGTTCCTTCAGGCTATCAATTAAGGGGGGTGGTTAATTGCTCACAGGTGCCTATATAACTGTGTGTAGGATTCATTCTGAGCCTGCTCAGTCTGAGGCTGTGGAACTCTGTGTAATTGAAACTGGTATAAGTGGTGAGTTAAAAACCAGAGTTTAAAACAGGAGGTTATAACAGGGGTCATAGTACCTGTGTAGTGTGAGTACCTGAGTGTTTTCTGAGTAGTGTGTGTGGATCGTTAGTACTTGTGTATTGTGTACTGTATACTTGAGTATTGCGAGTGCACGTAGGTCTGTGACTGTTCTGCGATTGCACTTGGTCTGTAAATACCTGGGTATTGTCTTGTTGTGTACCTGTGTATTGTCTTGAGTATTAGTGCCAGGAAGCTATCTGTTAGGTAATTTGGACAGGGTAAAATCCCCAAATCCTCACTAAATTTAATAGGTACGATGCCCGGCGGGTGTGGAGAGGCGAATACTGCTGTGCAAAATGTAAGCACATTGTTTCCCTGGAAGTCCAGGTTCTGAATCTGGGGAAGCAACTGTCAGCACTGAGAAGTCCCTCCATACTAAAGGAGAGCCAGGAACGTACACGGCAGGTGCCGGCAGGGGCCAGCACAGAGGCGGGTGGAGACAAAGAGGTGCAGGCACTAGCAAAGAGTAGATGGGTGACAGTCAGGAGGGGTAGAGGGGGAAGTGCCAGGGAGGCCGATCCAGGACTGGAGCATTCCAATAAGTACGCTCCATTGAGTGACATTGGTGAAACCAGTCAGGGACCAGCACTGCTGGAGCTGAGGGACTCTCCTAGCTGCCAGGGGAAGAACTCCTTCAGTGAGAGTGGGGGGGCAGCAAAGGGAAAGGAAAGACA
This sequence comes from Lithobates septentrionalis, assembly GCA_037952835.1. Lineage (NCBI taxonomy): Eukaryota > Metazoa > Chordata > Amphibia > Anura > Ranidae > Lithobates > Lithobates septentrionalis. Next base: position 20,912 of record JBBDGP010003149.1, on the reverse strand, counting down.
GATTCTGATGGTAGGGGACTCAATTCTTAGAAGGACAGAGAGGGCAATCTGTAACCAAGACCTGAAGCGCCGAACAGTATGTTGTCTACCGGGCGCTCGGGTTCGGCACATCACGGATCTTGTGGACAGATTACTGGGAGGGGCTGGGGAAGACCCGGCTGTCATGGTGCACGTTGGCACCAATGACAAAGTCAGAGGCAGATGGAGTGTCCTAAAGAACGATTTTAGGGACTTAGGAGCTAAATTGAGGAAAAGGACCTCCAAGGTAGTATTCTCAGGAATACTACCGGTACATCGAGCCACACCAGAAAGGCAGAGGGAGATTAGGGAAGTAAACAAGTGGCTGAAGAGCTGGTGTAGTAAGGAGGGGTTTGGGTTCCTGGAGGACTGGGCCGACTTCTCAGTCGGTAACCGGTACTATAGAAGGGACGGACTGCACCTAAATGAGGAGGGTGCAGATCTGCTGGGAATGAAGATGGCCAAAGATTTAGAGGGGTTTTTAAACTAGGTGATGGGGGGAGGGTCCAGAGACAGAGATAGCCAGTGCGGAAGATATTCCAGAGGGTAGTATTGGGGGCATTAGTGGTAGGTTAACCAAAGCACAAAAACACAAGGTGAGTATAGTAGCAATTCCTAGTTGCAATCTCGAAACACCCAATACAAGGACAATATGCAACCGGTCTAAACTATGTGGCATGTTCTCCAATGCCAGGAGCATGGCGGACAAGATGGGTGAACTAGAGATACTGTTGTACGAGGAGGATTTGGATTTTGTGGCTATTTCAGAGACCTGGTTCAACAGCTCTCATGATTGGCTGGCAAACATTCAAGGGTATACCCTATACCCCAAGGAGCTAGAGAGGAGGTGGAATCCTTATGGGTAGAGCTCCAAAGGGATGAAGCTAAGGGGAAAATAATACTGGGAGTATGCTATAGGCCCCCTAACCTGAGGGAGGAAGTGGAGACGGATCTCCTATCACAAATTGGATTAGCAGCAAGGATGGGAAGTGTTATCATAATGGGGGATTTTAATTATCCAGACATAGACTGGGCGGAGGGAACCACACATTCATTTAAGGCTCGCCAGTTCCCTAATGTCTTGCAGGACAATTTTACGGGTCAGATGGTAGACGCACCAACTAGAAATAAAACATTACTGGATCTACTGATTACCAACAATACAGACCTGATCACGGATGTGGAAATACGGGGCAATTTAGGTAACAGCGATCACAGGTCAATTAGTTTCAGTATAAATCACACAAATAGGAAATATAAAGGGAACACAAAGACACTGAATTTTAAAAGAGCCAACTTCCCTAAACTACAAACCTTGCTAAAAGGCATAAATTGGGATAAAATATTAGGAACAAAGAATACGGAGGAGAGATGGGTTTGCTTTAAGAGCATATTAAATAAGGGCATTAGCCAATGTATCCCATTGGGTAATAAATTTTAAAAAGCGAACAAAAATCCTGGATGGCTTAACTCCAATGTAAAAATGCATATAAAAGCAAAGGAGAAGGCCTTCAAAAAATACAAGGTTGAGGGATCATCCTCAGCATTCAGACTTTATAAAGAATGCAACAAGAAATGTAAGGGTGCAATTAGGATGGCTAAGATAGAACATGAAAGACACATAGCGGAGGAGAGCAAAAAAAAATCCCAAGAAATTCTTTAAGTATGTAAACAGTAAAAAAGGGAGGACAGACCATATTGGCCCCATAAAGAATGAGGAAGGACATCTGGTTACAAAGGATGGAGGAGATGGCGAAGGTATTGAATTTATTCTTCTCCTCAGTCTTCACCAGTGAATCGGGGGGCTTGAGTAACCAAAACTGCAGTGTTTATCCTCATGACACAACACAGGAAGCACCTCCATGGTTAACAGAGGACAGAATTAAAATTAGACTTGAGAAACTTAACATTAATAAATCACCGGGACCAGATGGCTTGCATCTGAGGGTACTTAGGGAACTCAGTCAAGTGATTGCCAGACCGTTGTTCCTAATTTTTACAGACAGTCTACTGACTGGAATGGTACCAGCTGATTGGAGAAAAGCCAATGTAGCACCAATATTTAAAAAGGGCCCAAAATACATCCCTGGGAATTACAGACCAGTTAGCCTAACATCAATAGTATGTAAACTCTTGGAGGGGATGATAAGGGACTATATACAAGATTTTAGTAATAAGAACGATATCATTAGCAGTAATCAGCATGGATTCATGAAGAATCGTTCTTGCCAAACCAATCTATTAACCTTCTATGAGGAGGTGAGTTGCCATCTAGATAAAGGAAGGCCCGTAGACGTGGTGTATCTGGATTTTGCAAAAGCATTTGACACAGTTCCCCATAAACGTTTACTGTACAAAATAAGGTCCATTGGCATGGACCATAGGGCGAGTACATGGATTGAAAACTGGCTACAAGGGCGAGTTCAGAGGGTGGTGATAAATGGGGAGTACTCAGAATGGTCAGGGGTAAGTAGTGGGATCCCCAGGGTTCTGTGCTGGGACCAATCCTATTTAATTTGTTTATAAAAGACCTGGAGGATGGGATAAACAGTTCAATCTCTGTATTTGCAGACGATACTAAGCTAAGCAGGGCAATAACTTTTCCGCAGGATGTGGAAACCTTGCAAAAAGACCTGAACAAATTAATGGGGTGGGGGACTACATGGCAAATGAGGTTCAATGTAGAAAAATGTAAAATAATGCATTTGGGTGGCAAAAATATGAATGCCATCTATACACTGGGGGGAGAACCTCTGGGGGAATCTAGGATGGAAAAGGGGGTCCTAGTAGATGATAGGCTCAGCAATGGCATGCAATGCCAAGCTGCTGCTAATAAAGCAAAAAGAATATTGGCATGCATTAAAAGGGGGATCAACACAAGAGATAAAACAATAATTCTCCCACTCTACAAGGCTCTGGTCCGGCCGCACCTGGAGTATGCTGTCCAGTTCTGGGCACCAGTCCTCAGGAAGGATGTACTGGAAATGGAGCGAGTACAAAGAAGGGCAACAAAGCTAATAAAGGGTCTGGAGGATCTTAGTTATGAGGAAAGGTTGCAAGCACTGAACTTATTCTCTCTGGAGAAGAGACGCTTGAGAGGAGATATGATTTCAATTTACAAATACTGTACTGGTGACCCCACAATAGGGATAAAACTTTTTCACAGAAGAGAGTTTAATAAGACTCGTGGTCACTCATTACAATTAGAAGAAAAGAGGTTTAACCTTAAACTAAGTAGAGGGTTCTTTACTGTAAGAGCGGCAAGGATGTGGAATTCCCTTCCACAGGCGGTGGTCTCAGCGGGGAGCTTTGATAGCTTCAAGCAACTATTAATCACCTGAATGACCGCAACATACAGGGATATACAATGTAATACTGACACATAATCACACACATAGGTTGGACTTGATGGACTTGTGTCTTTTTTCAACCTCACCTACTATGTAACTATGTAACTATGTAAATGTCCAATGGAGCATACACACGGTTGGACTTTCAGGAAACAAGCTCACATACAACATTTCCCGTCAGAAATTCCGACCGTGTGTACGCGGCATTAGATTACACACAGGTGGACATCATTTCACTAATTATGTGACTTCTGAAGGTAGTTGGTTGCACCAGAGCTTTTTATGGGCTTCATAACAAAGGGGGTGATTACATACGCACATGCCAATTATCAGTTTTTTATTTCTGAAAAATAGTTTTATGTATATATTTTTCTAATTTTACTTCACCAACTTAGACGATTGTGTTCTGATCCATCACATATAATTCAGATTAAAAAAACATTGAACTAATGGCTGTAATGTAACAAAATGGGTAAAAACCCAAGGGGGGTGAATACTTTTGCAAGGCACTGTATATATTGGAACGGGTGGGGGAAAGGTGCATGCAGTATACAGTGGGGACGGAAAGTATTCAGACCCCCTTAAATTTTTCACTCTTTGTTATATTGCAGCCATTTGCTAAAATCATTTAAGTTCATTTTTTTCCCCATTAATGTACACACCCCATACTGACAGAAAAACACAGAATTGTTGACATTTTTTCAGATTTATTAAAAAAGAAAAACTGAAATATCACATGGTCCTAAGTATTCAGACCCTTTGCTGTGACACTCAAATATTTAACTCAGGTGCTGTCCATTTGTTCTGATCATCCTTGAGATGATTCTACACCTTCATTTGAGTCCAGCTGTGTTCGATTATACTGATTGGACTTGATTAGGAAAGCCACACTATATCTATATAAGATCTTACAGCTCACAGTGCATGTCAGAGCAAATGAGAATCATGAGGTCAAAAGAACTGCCTGAAGAGCTCGGAGACAGAATTGTGGCAAGGCACAGATCTGGCCAAGGTTACCAAAAAAAATTCTGCTGCACTTAAGGTTCCTAAGAGCACAGTGGCCTCCATAATCCTTAAATGGAAGACGTTTGGGACGACCAGAACCGTTCCTAGAGCTGGCCGTCCGGCCAAACTGAGCTATCGGGGGAGAAGAGCCTTGGTGAGAGAGGTAAAGAAGAACCCAAAGATCACTATGGCTGAGCTCCAGAGATGCAGTCGGGAGAAAGTTGTAGAAAGTCAACCATCACTGCAGCCCTCTACCAGTCGGGGCTTTAGCAGAGTGGCCCAACGGAAGCCTCTCCTCAGTGAAAGACACATGAAAGCCTGCATAAAGTTTGCTAAAAAAACACCTGAAGGACTCCAAGATGGTGAGAAATAAGAATCTCTGTTCTGATGAGACCAAGATAGAACTTTTTGGCCTTAATTCTAAGCGGTATGTGTGGAGAAAACCAGGCACTGCTCATCGCCTGTCCAATACAGTCCCAACAGTGAAACATGGTGGCGGCAGCATCATGCTGAGGGGGTGTTTTTCAGCTGCAGGGACAGGATGACTGGTTGCAATCGAGGGTAAGATGAATGCGGCCAAGTACAGGGATATCCTGGACAAAAACCTTCTCCAGAGTGCTCAGGACCTCAGACTGGGCTGAAGGTTTACTTTCCAACAAGACAATTACCCTAAGCACACAGCTAAAATAATGAAGCAGTGGCTTCACGACAACTCCGTGACTGTTCTTGAATAGCCCAGCCAGAGCCCTGACTTAAACCCAATTGAGCATCTCTGGAGAGACCTAAAAATGGCTGTCCATCAACGTTTATCATACAACCTGACAGAACTGGAGAGGATCTGAAAGGAGGAATGGCAAAGGATCCCCAAATCCAGGTGTAAAAAACGTGTTGCATCTTTCCCAAAAAGACTCATGGCTGTATTAGATCAAAAGGGTGCTTCTACTAAATACTGAGCAAAGGGTCTGAATACTTAGGACCATGTGATATTTCAGTTTTTCTTTTTTAATAAATCTGAAAAAATGTCAACAATTCTGTGTTTTTCTGTCAATATGGGGTGCTGTGTGTACATTAATGAGGAAAAAAATTAACTTAAATGATTTTAGCAAATGGCTGCAATATAACAAAGAGTGAAAAATTTAAGGGGGTCTAAATACTTTCTGTCCCCACTGTATATTGGATTAGAGTTCTGCCACAAATATCCTAGATATGCCACTGATTGGCTGCTCATGTTTGTCGATGCTAGTGAAAAAACTGGACTGGAAGGCTCCCTTGTGTGCAGATGTAAATGGTCCACTGTTCTCTGCAAAGTACTGTGTAAAAAGTAACATTATAAAACAGAGTAAATTCTGTGAATACTAGATAGGTATGACCTATTAGACAGGAAACTACCGAGGTGTTTCAATGGTGAAATGTTCAGCTTTAAATAGCCTTCCAAGAAATAACATAAACTAACCACAGGATGCTGCACACACTTTAGATCTGTAATCTTCAAAAACTTAGCTAGTGACCCCATTTAAATGTAGGTACCCAGAGCGTCCAGAGAAACCTACCTAATATGCAAAACAGAGGCTTCTACATTAAAAACACAAAAATGTACTGCACATCTTGTTAAACATTATAAGGATAAGTACACACACAGCTATAGTACTTGAAAAACTTTAACACATGAATGAGCAGCAAATATTGTAAGCGCTTACTTCAGCAGTATCAATTGCAAAGGCTTTAAAGCTTTTCTCACTTTAAAGAAGAGATCCGGTCAGTAAAAAAAATAGAAGTAAAAACTAGCTGCTATAAATATTGTAGCTGCTTATTTTTATTTTTTTTGACACTTACCACCCCAGCGAACCAGCGCTGTAATCACCAGGGCTGGTTCTTCGCCAGTCTTCAGGTCCCAAGAACTGCCATCTTGCTTTTGGGAAGTCTGTGACTTTTGGGTGTTTTACAGCCAACTTCCCACTGTGCACGTGTGAGTCACTGCAATTTCTTAATGGTCTTGCAGTCCTGCAGTCTATTAGGACTGGTGACGTGTCCCAGGAGGTTGCAGATGGGGAGGGAGGGCTGAACTTTCGCTCTGCTTGTCTGGGTGAGCAGAGCAGAAGTAGGAGCTGCCACCGGGCAGAAATAGAGGGATCTGAGCAGAACTTCTCTTTTCAGCTGACACAAACAACAAAGTGCTGGCGCTCAGGATATGGGTATAGATGTCAATGTGGTCTAAAACGTCCAGGAATAAGGGTAGACAGAGTCCAAGTAAGGGGAGATGACGCTTCCTTAATGGTGATGGTGATGGGTCTTGAGGGTGAGACACACACTAATGCCCTGTACACGCAATAGGATTTTCCGATGGAAAATGTGTGATAAGACCTTGTTGTCAGAAATTCCGACCGTGTGTAGGCTCCATCACACATTTTCCATAGGAATTTCTGACACACAAAGTTTGAGAGCAGGATATAAAATTTTCCGACAACAAAATCCGTTGTCGGAAATTCCGATCGTGTGTACACAAATCCAACGCACAAAGTGCCACGCATGCTCAGAATAAATTAAGAAACGAAAGCTATTGGCTACTGCCCTGTTTATAGTCCCGATGTACGTGTTTTACGTCACCACGTTAAGAACGATCGGATTTTTCGACAACTTTGTGTGACCGTGTGTATGCAAGACAAGTTTGAGCCAACATCCGTCGGAAAAAATCCATGGATTTTGTTGTCGGAATGTCCGATCAATGTCCGACCGTGTGTACAGGGCAAATGGGCTCAGCTTTTCTCAGGAGTGAAGCCAATTCTGGATTGCAACATAAGGTAAAGCAGAAACTTGAGAAAGGAGCACGCATGCTTCATATGAGCTTTGCGCATTCTCTGAAACGTGTTGTGGGGACATCACACGCTGAAAGGCATCATGCTCCGGGCCGCTCACATCTGGTCACGCAGTTATCACACAGGATCAGCTGGTTTCCCTCCTTGGTTCACCGCGGTTCTTGCGGCGGGCTCACAGCTCTCACAGGAGATGTTGTAGACGATCCTAGGGGAAGTCCTTCCTTATTGTTCATTATTTCTTACCTCCATGTAAGGGTTGGAATATCTTTGTTCTTGTTCAATAAACATTTTTCTTTTTCTCCTTCTCTTTTCAGGTGAAGTTCTGCTTTAATCCAATAGTGAACTTAAAGTGTAGGTCAAACTAAAACTTTATGTTTTGAATAGAGTGGGGAATAGTTAAATTGGTAATCAGTGGGAGGAAGGAAGAGCATTGGTGCTCAGTGGGGGGGGGGGCATTGATACTCGGTAGGGGAAAAGAGGGACATCTGTGCTCACGAGGGAAAGAGGATGCATTGGTTCTCTTGTTGGGGACTTTGGTCGCCAGTGAGTTACCTCCACTCTGCATCCTAAGCTATTGCCTTACTCCACCTGTCTGCCAAAACTACGCTGGGCATGGAGCTCTATGTTGGAAAGGAGATTTATCTGCCTGAAAGAGCAGCTATAAAGCCAGAGCTGGATGCTGGAATCATCATTTCAGTAACTGGCAGTGGGACACCATCCCCATGACCCCAAGATTGAGTTGAAATCCCCAGATGGCCCAGGGCAGTGATGGCAAATCTTGGCATCCCAGATGTTTTAGAACTACTTTTCCTATGGTGCTCAACTACACTGCACAGTGCATGAACATCATGGGAAATGTAGTCCCAAAACATCTGGGGTGCCAAAGTTTCCCACACCTGAATTGCATCACATGGGTGCTCACACCCATGCGATGCAATTCTGGCAATAGCACTGCATTTTGTGATCTTTCAGTGTGTCGTTAATTTAACAGAGACACTCGCAGCAGATCGCATGGACACCATGCAATTGCTATGCAGTGTGATGCGATGCAGTGAAACGCAGCAAATCTTGTGCGTTTCCCACATCACATAAGTGTGAACCAGGGCTGAAGAATATAGAAGTATGATTTATGGACACGGTTTCATTTTAGAGACTTTGCATGGAAATAATAATTCATAATATTTAGACAATTCTTTGTAAACCCGAGAGATGGTTGTGCATGAAAATCCCAGTAGATCAGCAGTTTTTGAAATGTCCAGACCAGCCTTCATGACACCGACAACCACGCCACGTTAAAAGACACTAAATTCCCTCTCTTCCCGATTCTGATGCTCGGTTTGAACTTCAACAAGTCGTCTTTGCCACATGCCTAAATGCATTGAGTTGTTGCCATGTGATTGGCTGATTAGCTATTTGTGTTACCAATCAATTGAACAGGTGTACCTAATAAAGTGGCTGGTGAGTGTGTGTGTGTATATATATATATATATATATATATATATGTAGGAAGGCCAGTATGGTGGCCTGAATTTATGGGAGGAGCCCGGGGGGGTATTTAGGCAGCCCGCTCACCTGTGGTGCTTGTCGGTTTCCTGTGCGCGATACACGTCACTAGGCCGACTATTCGATATACCAGCGTCCGCAAGTTCTTGCCTCGCAAGTTCCCGTATTCGATATTCCGTACTCAAAACTTTCGAAGTCCGCGTTTTTCGTTCGTAGTTTGTACCACGCGTCTGGCTTGGCTGTCGCAGGTAAGGTCCCGTCGGACTTTGTTTTTTCGTTTTCATATCATGTCACTAAACCGTGATTTCAAATTTTCGTTTCACTCGCATTTCACAACATAAACTGCAATGTATATCGCCCGTACTTCGTTATGTTACCATTTCGACAGCACCGCGACGCAGACGTCGCTTCATTTCTAGCATGTTGGTATTTTAAAATATGCATCGGTAGACAGCCATAGCGAGTCGCAATTTGCAATTTATCGGACCAAGTCAGTTCGATACCAATCATTTCTCATTTCTGAAACATTTCTAAACTCATTTCTGACATTTCAAATCATTTCAAACATTTCTCATTTCAGTCACCCACCGCGCTCCGATTCGAATCCAGTCGCACCAAAAGATGCACCGATTCGTTCCGGTGTGCCCCAGTTATTACGGCCTCATTTCTATACATGCTCCAGAGTTACGTTATTATCAGTCATTCGTACCTCTGTCATGGTTATCATTTCATTTCCACGTATCACGTTCCGACATGAATTCAGTCGCATGGAAATGCATCGATTCGTCTCGGCGTGCCCCAGGATTGGCCACATTTCAGTACATGCTCCGGAGTCCGATTCGTAGTCAGTCGCTACAACAGCACGACCGATTCGAGCCTCTGTCATGGCAAACGATATGTTACACCGCACTTACCGCGCTCCGCTTCGAATCCAGTTGCATCTTCCATGCATCAATTCGTTACGGCGTGCCCCAGGGCTCGGCCTCATTTCTGAAACATGCTCCAGAGTCCGGATCATAGCTAGTCGCAGATATCGGGCGACTGATCCGCATCTCTGTCATGCAATTACTACCATTTCACTCCCACAACGCATCACCGTTTCGAAACCAGTCGCATCTGAGATGCACCGAGTTGTCACGGAATGCCTCGCTTGTTTCAACTGTATCCATACCTATACCAGAGCTCGGTTAGTTGCCAGTCGCAGAACACGGCACAACCAATTCGAGCCTCGGTCAAGGTAATCATTTCTCTCATTCATTTCATACTGCGCTCCGATTCGAATCCAGATGCATCAAACAGGCACCGATTCGTCCCGGTGTGCACCAATGTTTTCAGTTGTCTCATTTCAATACATGCTCCAGAGCCCGGTTCATGGTCGAATCAGTCACGACACGACCAGGCCGGACCTCTGTCAGGGAGTTCACTCATTTCATAATCAAGGCAAACATTTCGAATCATTTCATTGTCACAAAGATTGCAAACACCATACAAATCGTTGCTTCAAGTTAAGTTAGCAATCCCTTCACGAATTATCACCTTTCCATTTTTCTCAGGTCAGTCAAAGTTCAGTAGGTCCACCCTGCACCAGGTTGGACGATATCCCCCCAGGTAAATAAAAAAAAAAAAAAAAAAGGGGAAATGGGAGAATAAGTCGGGTAAGTATGACTCAGCGGATCAAAGGAAAACTTGAAATTCATGTCACCCCCAATAGGTTACAGTCAACCAGGAAACAAAGCTCAAGAGATTCTCACCAGAGCAACTATGTCCCAGGCCGGCAGCGAAGACTTCACGGCCCCTCTGTCACCTTCCCCGGTCTCAGAGAGCGGCAGCGTGCAGTCCCTCAGGGGATGGACTATCCCCAAACTGACGGCAGAGCTCAGACGCAGAGGTGTCCCCTTCCCCGCCACAGCGAGGAAAGGCGAGCTCTTCAAACTCCTCTTTCCCCCACCAGCAGCAGGACCCAGTTCCCAACAAGCATCCCTCCAGTCAATATCATCAGCCATCTCGCAATTACACACGATGGTGTCATCTCTATCCACCTCAGTTACAGACGTCCAAACCAGAGTTGCACTTCTGGAGGCTCGACCGGCCACGGCTGTCCCCGACCCAACTGCAACTCAAACCTTGACACCTCTTCCTGCAGGTACCTCAGGCTCAAGCCCCATTGTCTACCCCTCCCATCTGGTCCCAACCAGTATCAGGAAGGACATTCTGGACGGCAAGGACGTCAACCTGGCCTCTCTCCTTATTTCCGTGCATGATTTGGCAGAAAATAAGGCCTACTCCTGGGGCGACATATCGGTGGTCCTTAAAGCCAAAGACCCCAGATTGAACCGCAAGCTATCAGTCCCAGAGTTTACCTTGGCCTTTGGCATGCTCAGAGATGTCCTGTGCTCAGCCACCCCTAGCAGGCGGCAAGAGCTGGACTTGTATCTCCATACTGTAGTAGACTTGGGCTACAAGTATGGAGGTTTTGCTTTTTACGACTATCATCGTTCCTTTTCAGCTAAGGCCGCCGCCAGACTCACACAATTCCAGACTACGACAGATTGGAGTTTCATGGACACAGAGCTCTTCTGCCGCCACTTTGCCGGCTTACGCTCACCTCTGTGTGCGATTTGTCAGTCTTCCACCCACACTGCTACCTGGTGCGCCAATGCGGCGATCAGACGGCCCTTCGAGTTCCCCTCTACCTCAGGTACAGTTCAGGGTCAGTCGATCCCTGAACCAATGCCTCAGGTGGACAAACTCGGACGCCCAGTCCGAACCGTGGGAGGGGCAGCCATCTGTAACAACTTTAACTATGGGTCCTGCAACTTCAGCCAGTGCCGCCTACTTCACATCTGCACCTTATGCCAAAGAGCACACCCTAGGAATTTGTGTGAAGTCAAACAACACAAGAGGGCATGACTAAGCCGGATCAACCTCTTATGGTTAGGACTGTATCTCACTTCACATCCCACCCCTTCCCTGGCCACCTACCTTATCCAAGGCTTCACAGCAGGCTTTCACACCGGCCTCATTTCACTACCCCACAGTACTCACGAATGTGCCAATCTTCGTTCTGCAGCCATTGACGAACAAGCCATAGATCAGCTCTTACAGGCAGAGGTAGATCGAGACTACGTGATAGGCCCTTTCACTTGCCCCCCTTTCAGCACATGGAGAGTCAGCCCTATTGGGCTTGTCAAGGGCAAGTTCTCAAATAAATTGCGTTTGGTGTACGACCTGTCTGCGCCTCATTCTTCCCACATACCCAGTCTCAATTCCCTGATCCCCTCCGAAGAGTTTTCCCTAAAATATTCCTCCGTTGACATGGCAATACAAGCGATCATCAAAGCAGGCACAGGTGCCTGGCTCTCCAAAGCCGACATCTCGGATGCTTTCAAGCTCCTGCCCATCCACTCATCCCTTTGGTGCTGGCATGGCATTAAATGGAAGGAAGCATATTATTTTGCTACAAAACTCACCTTCGGTTCGAAGAGTAGCCCGTGGCTCTTCGACACGTTCGCTCAGTCCCTCGTTTGGATACTATTACACAAGGGTCAATGCCATGAAGTCGTTCATTATCTGGATGACTTCCTACTGATAGAACCGCCCAGCAAGCCCCCAGGAGATCTCGACAAACTTAGAGTGATTTTTGGAAACCTCAATGTTCCTATCGCCGAGCACAAAGTCGATGGCCCAGCAAACATCATCACCTTTCTCGGGGTCAGCTTGGATACCTGCGCAATGCAAGCCAGTCTCCCCCCCGACAAACTAACACGCATTAGGGCAGTCCTTCACGAGTTTACACACACCAAGGGCTGCACCAAAAAACAGTTGCAGTCTCTCCTGGGTATGCTCAACTTCGCTATGCGAATCAGAAACTCAAGACCCCGATCAGATTTTGAATCTAGACTCCGCAGCTATAGCGGACCTATCTATGTGGGAGGAATTCTTGTCCGCCTGGAATGGCATATCTCTATTTATACCTATGGTTTCGGTCCATTCACCCCAGGTGGTGACGGACGCTGCAGCCTCCACAGGTTTCGCGGCAATTTTTGGCCATCATTGGTTTTCAGGACCCTGGCCTCAACAGATACTGTTGATACCCGGCTTTTCCCAAACATCTGCCCTCTTTGAGCTTTATCCCATAGTGGCAGCTGCACAACTCTGGGGCCACCACTGGACAGGACAAACCATAGTCTTCACCACCGACAACCAGGCCACGGCAGACATCATCAACAGAGGCAGGTCCAAGTCCCTAGCAGTCATGTCCTTCCTGCGCAGGTTGGTACAACTGTCTTTACAGCATCAGTTCAATATACACTGTGCATTTATTCCCGGCAGATACAACTCAGCAGCTGACGCACTGTCACGTTTCAATTATACCTCCTTTTTCAAACAGGTTCCAGATGCCGATCCAATGTCGGCCCCTATCCCTGTCTGGTCACAACTGACCCTGGACTAGTTCAACATCTACACGGAGCTACGCAACTCATAAATCATTCCCTCTCCCACAACACACTCAAAGCCTACCAGACAGCTTGGAAGGCCTTCAATAAATTCCTCACGTCCTGCCGTAAAGGACCAACAGATATCAAACAGGTACTGGCCTTCACTGCACACTGCCACACGCAGCTGGCCTTATCCTACAATACCATCCGGCTATACCTAGCCGGCATTCAACATTTCATGGCGCTTGAAGACCCCACGAAATCTTCACTGTTCTCATCACACGCTATACGAGCCATTCTAAGGGGAATTCAGAAACGACAACCAGTCATCAGCACTAAGCGCTTACCCATTACGGGGCCCATCTTTAGGGACATGTCAACTATTCTGGCTACTTCGCCATTCGGTCTGCTCCCCAGCACGGTCTTACAAGCAGCCATATATTTAGCTTACTATGGGTTCTTGCGGCCTGGCGAATTCACCTCTAACAAACCCACAGACCAAGTACTATGCAGACGGCACTTGCTTCGATACCAAGACCATTTCATCCTGCACCTCGAGGTCTCTAAAACCCAGCAAACGGGCTCAGGAGTGAACATTCACCTCTACAAAACCAACAACAGCTGGTGTCCAGTCGCTGTACTCAACCGACTCCTGTCACTCCTGCCTGAGCAACCAGACAGCAGTCCCCTTCTACCATTCCCAGTTAAACCCTTAAGCGCCTCTCAGTTTGTGAAACACATAAGGATACTTCTCCGCAATCTTCACCTTAACCCTAGTCAGTATTCCGGACACTCTTTCCGCATCGGAGCAGCCTCCGCAGCGTCCCGCCACGGGGTTCCAGACCACATCATCAAAAGACTAGGCAGGTGGAAATCAGCCTGCTTCGCCCGGTATATCCCCAATCCGCAAACAGAGATGGCACAGGCATTCTCCAAATTGGCTCAATAAATAACTGAAAACCAATAAAATTATAACCCTACCTGAATGTTTTTGCCCCCTTATTTTGGCATACCGGCCATTAGACCAAGGCACACTTTCAGGTCCATTTCATATGGTAAGTCCACACTTTCAGGTCTATTTCCGATGGTAAGTCTTATCTTTACTATAAGTGTTATCTATGTCCATATCGGACATAGGGCTCCAACCATAAGCAGGAAGGCCAGTATGGTGGCCTGAATTTATGGGAGGAGCCCGGGGGGGGTATTTAGGCAGCCCGCTCACCTGTGGTGCTTGTTGGTTTCCTGTGCGCGATACCCACCCTCCCATCCCCATTTCACAGCATTTCTCAAACTATTCATTTCATTCATTTCTCTTACAGAATAATCATTTCTTAAACCAGGGTATGCCCCCTTATTTTGGCATACCGGCCATTAGACCAAGGCACACTTTCAGGTCCATTTCATATGGTAAGTCCACACTTTCAGGTCTATTTCCGATGGTAAGTCTTATCTTTACTATAAGTGTTATCTATGTCCATATCGGACATAGGGCTCCAACCATAAATATATATATATATATATATATATATATATATATATATATATATATATATATATATATATATATATATATATATATATATATATATATATATATATATATATATAGTATCTCACAAACACATCTCTCTATCTTTTCATGTGACAACACTGAACACTGAAGAAATGACACTTTGCTACAATGTAAAGTAGTGAGTGTACAGATTGTATAACAGTGTAAATTTCCTGTCCCCTCAAAATTACTCAACACACAGCCATTAATATCTAAACCACTGGCAACAAAAGTGAGTACACCCCTAAGTGAAAATGTCCAAATTGGACCCAATTAGGCATTTTCCCTCCCCGGTGTCATGTGAGTCGTTAGTGTTACAAGGTCTCAGGTGTGAATGGGGAGCAGGTGTGTTAAATTTGGTGTTATTGCTCTCACTCTATCATACTGGTCACTGGAAGTACAACATGGCACCTCATGGCAAAGAACTCTGAGGAACTGAAAAAAATAATTGTTGCTCTACATAAAGATGGCCTAGGCTATAAGAAGATTGCCAAGAACCGAAAACTGAGCTGCAGCATGGTGGCCAAGACCATACAGCAGTTTAACAGGACAGGTTCCACTCAGAACAGCCCATGCTATGGTCGTCCAAAGAAGTTGAGTGCACGTGCTCAGCGTCATACCCAGAGGTTGTCTATAGGAAATAGATGTATGAGTGCTGCCAACATTGCTGCAGAGGTTGAAGGGGTGGGGGGTCAGCCTGTCAGTGCTCAGACAATATGCCGCACACTGCATCAAATTGGTCTGCAAGCCTCTTCTAAAGATGATGCACAAGAAAGCCCGCAAATAGTTTGCTGAAGACAAGCAGACTAAGGATATGGATTAATGGAACCATGTCCTGTGGTCTGATGAGACCAAGATAAACGTATTTGGTTCAGTATTCCAACATTTTAACGACCCCAATCACACCTCCAAGATGACCACTGCCTTGCTAAAAAAAGCTGAGGGTAAAGGTAATGGACTGGCCAAGCATGTCTCCAGACCTAAACCCTATTGAGCATCTGTGGGGCATCCTCAAATGGACGGTGGAGGAGCGCAAGGTCTCTAACATCCACCACCTCCGTGATGTCATCATGGAGGAGTGGAAGAGGGCTCCAGTGGCAACCTGTGAAGCTCTAGTGAACTCCATGCCCAAGAGGGTTAAGGCAGTGCTGGAAAATAATGATGGCCACACAAAATATTGACACTTTAGGCCCAATTTGGACATTTTTACTTAGGGGTAGGGATGGGCTCTATGTTCGGGTCGGACATGAGTTCAACTCGAACACTGGCTGTTTGCCCGTTTGCCGAATAGCGAACAATTTGGGGTGTTCGCGGCAAATTAGAAAGCCGCGGAACACCCTTTAATAGTCTATGAGAGAAATCAAAAGTGCTCATTTTAAAATCTTATATGCAAGTCATTGTCATAAAAAGTGTTTGGGGACCTGGGTCCTGCCCCAGGGGACATGTATCAATGCAAAAAAAGTTTAAAAAAACTGCAGTTTTTTCGGGAGCATTGTCAAAAACCGTCTCTTGTTTTTTTTTAACATTTTTGACACTTTTTTGTGAAATGGTAGGGGTATATTTGTATCCCATTACCAATTCACACAGGGAGGGGCCGGGATCTGGGGGTCCCCTTGTTAAAGGGGGCTTCCAGATTCCTATAAGCCCCCGCCCGCAGACCCCCACAACCACCGGGCAAGGGTTGTGGGGATGAGGCTCTTCTCCCCATCAATGTGGGTACAAGGTGCTTTGGGGGGTCCGCTACCCCAAAGCACCCTCCCAATGTTGAGGGCATGTGGCCTGGCACGGTTCAGGAGGGGGGGTGCTCTCTCGTCCCCCTCTTTTCCTGCGTCCTGCCAGGTTGCGTGCTCGGATAAGGGTCTGGTATGGATTTTTGGGGAGACCCCACGCCATTTATAAAAAAAATTTTGGCACGGGGTTCCCCTAAAATCCATACCAGACCTGAAGGGTCTGGTTTGGATTTTGAGGGGGACTCCCACGCCATTTTTGTTTAAAATTTTGGTGCGGGGTTCCCCTTAAAATCCATACCAGGTCTTTTTTAAATTTTGGTGCGGGGTTCCCCTAATATCCATACCAGAGCTAAAGGGCCTTTTTTTTATTTTGGTTCGGGGTTCCCCTGTGGGAAAATTCCATGCCGTTTTTATAAATGAACTTTTATGTGTATTACCGGACCAACAATTCATTATAGCCGGTGCTAGCGATAGTACTTTTAAATGACTTTTTTTCCTTTAGAACTGTCATTTTGAACTCGGAGTGTTCTAAACACGGGAAACATGCACCACTTTAAGGCATAATATAGACACCCCCCAGGTACGAAATTTAAAGGAATATTACACTTTTATTGTTAATCACTGCTCCCGAAAAAACGGCCGTTTATAAAACTTTTTTTTTCATTGATACCTGCCCCCTGGGGCAGGACCCGGGTCCCCAAACACTTTTTATGACAATACCATGCATATAAGCCTTTAAAATTAGCACTTTTGATTTTTCATGTTTGTGTCCTATAGACTTTAACGGTGTTCGCGTGTTCGAACAAAGTTTTTGCCTGTTCACATGTTCTGGATGCGAACCGAATGGGGGGGGGGGGGGGTGTTTGGCTCATCCCTACTTAGGGGTGTACTCACATTTGTTGCCAATGGTTTAGACATAGATGGCTGTGTGTTGAGTTATTTTGAGAGGACAGCAAATTTACACTGTTATATAAGCTGTACACTCACTACTTTACATTGTAACAAAGTGTCATTTCTTCAGTGTTGTCACATGAAAAGATATAATAAAATATTTACATAAATGTGAGGGGCGTACTCACTTCTGTGAGATATATATATATATATATATATATATATATATATATATATATATATATATATATATATATATATATATATATATATATATATATATATATTGTATATAAATGTCCATGCAGTCTCCTCTATGTGGGTGAGACCACTGAAAAGGTTAAGGATTGTATAGCCGGACACAAGTATTCAATTAGCGATGAACTGATGCTGCTACCACTGGCAAGGCATTTTATAGAAAAGGGACACAATGTCTCACAGCTAAGATTTATTATTATAGATATAGTTAGATGGAATTGACGGAGTGGTGACCGTGAGCTAACGTTAAAAAGACTTGAGGTACAAAGGAGCCATCAATTGGATACACTGTGCCTGAAAGGATCAAATTTGGACTTTGATTTGCATTTCTTTTTATGAGAGGAAATATGTTTATTACTGTGTGTTCTTTTGCTCATGTATGTACCTTGTAACTACAGGATATGTGTATGTGTAAGTGGGGTGCAGCATGGTGAAATAACACGCTTGGTCTCAGTGCGGTGAAAGAACTTTTACTGAAATAATGCAGGAAAAGTTCACCAAATAACCCGATGGGAAGGCAAACCAGCTGGAAACACTCACAATTCTAACAGCGTGTAGAAAGCAGATTGCAGCCAAACTGACAGCGACAGCAGAGGGAAAGAATGCGGCCTGGCTGTCTTGAGCCAAACAAGCAGGTGTCCAGAGAAGTCGCAAGCCCTACACTTTCCGTTCTCCTCAGGAACCTTTCCCTGCTGCTAGTACTGTCCCTTCTTAGGTGGGGTACCTGTCCCTACTCTACCAACTCGCAAATGCATGCTACATCTGGGAACCAGGGTCTTAAATAAGCTCTGCCAGACCCAAGATGACCCAGTGACCAAGGAAACCGTAGAGGATTCCTCTCCAACTGCAGAAGTGTGCCACCTGCAGTGGAGAAAGTAGACTGCACCTGCCTACATACACTATATTGCCAAAAGTATTGGGACTCTTGCCTTTAAACACACATGAACTTTCATAGCATCCCAATCTTAGTCTATAGGGTTCAATATTGAGTTGGCCCACCCTTTGCAGTTATAACAGCTTCAACTCTAGTGGAAAGGCTGCCCACAAGGTTTAGGAGTGTGTCTATGGAAATGTTTGATCATTCTTCCAGAAGCATTTGTGAGGTCAGGCACTGATGTTGGACGAGAAGGCCTGGCTCACAGTCTCTGCTATAATTCATCTTAAAGGTGTTCTATCGGGTTGAGGTCAGGACTCTGTGCAGGCCAGTTAAGTTCCTCCCCCCCAAACTCACTCACTCATGTGTCTTTTTGGACCTTGCTTTATGCACTGGTGCCCAGTCCTGTTGGAACAGGAAGGGTCCATCCCCAAACTGTTCCCACAAAGTTGGGAACATAAAATTGTCCAAAATGTCTTGGTATGCTGATGCCTTAAGTGTTCCCTTTACTGGAAGTAAGGGACCAAGCCCAACCCCTGAAAAACTACCCCACACCATAATCCACTGCCCCCTCCACCGAACTATACACTTGGCACAATGCAGCCAGGCAAGTACTGTTTCCTGGCAACCGCCAAAATCAGACACATCCACCAGATTGCCAGACAGAGAAGCATGATTCATCGCTCCAGAGAACACGTCTCCACTGTTCTAGATGCCAGTGGTGGCGTGTTTTACACCACTAAATCTGGCGCTTTGCATAGCACTTGGTGAAACCCATTCCATGAAGCTCTCTACACACTGTTGTGCTAATCTGAAGACCACATGAAGTTTGGAGGGCTGTAGCTATTGGCTGATATTTGCCCATTTCTGTGCACTGTGTGATTCAGCATGACCCCGCTCTATCATTTTATGTGGCCTACCACTTCGTGGCTGAGTTGCTGTTCCCAGTTGCTTCCACTTTGTTATAATACAACAGTTGATCGCAGTAGCAAGGACATTTCACGGATGGACTTATTGCACAGATGGCAATTTAACATGGTACCACACTTGAGGCTGGGTTCACACCATTGCAAATTGGATGCGGATTCCCTGCATCCAATTCACAATAGCAGAAGATTATGACCAGCTCTCTATGGAGCCGGTTCACATATCTCCGCATCGGGTCCGGTGCGGATTGCACAAAAGCGCTGTGCGTCTTTTGGTCCATTTCAGGTCCGAATTCAGCTCAGGCTGAAATCGGGCCTGAAATGATGTACCAGCACGCACCGGACCCCTGCTGTGAGCCCTGCCTGAATTCAAAGAGCTCCTGAGTGCGACCCATTCTTTCATAAATGTTTGTAATAAGGTTACCATTAATAGCACTGAGTTGAAAGATTAACGCACGTTTTGTTTTCCCGAGAGCATTACAGTTTAACTTCTGTTGTATATGTTCACTTATTACTCAATTTACTTGTTGAAGTCCTATAGGACGAAACGCGCTGGGTTCTTGCCTGCCAAGCTCTGCACACTGCTCCAATTTTATGAAGTTTTTGTGATCACATTTTATATGTACACATCTTGAATGATGTCTGTACTTTTTTTTTATATATCATTAAATCCTATGTTGTTTGACCTACTCCATGTGGAAGCCTTCCTGTTTTTTCTTATTATGATCACCTTTTACCCATTACTGGAGGAAATCCTTAAAGATACTTGATTTTTAAGTGTTATTTGTAATAAGGTTACCATTAACAACACTGAATTGAAAGATTAATGCACATTTTGTTTTCCCGAGAACATTACAGTTTAACTGCTGTTGTATATGTTCACTTATTACTCAATTTACTTTTTGGGTATACATGCATTTGTAGCGCTGCACTTTTTATCACATGGTTAGCAGATGCAGCCTACTGGGTCTGCTTCAGACATATTTATCACAGCCTGCTTGTTTCCTTTCCCAAAAACAACTGATCAACCATACCCCAGGTGGGGAACAAGTGCTTAACCCCTTGCATCCTGCTACAGACCTTTCACTGCCACTCATTTATCTTATGAACAGCAAAATCCTATTGTGTGGCAGATACACTCCATCCTCATCTGAAAGGGGCTGTTTGTTGTATGTATGTATATAAATATATATATATATATATATATATATATATGTGTATATATATATATATATATATATATATATATATATATAATTGTGTATATATATATATATATATATATATATATATATATATATATATATATATATATATATATATATATATATATATATATATATATATATATATATATATACACATACATATATATATATATTTATATATATATATATATACATATATATATATATATATATATACACATATATATATATATATATATATATATATATATATATATATATACACACACACTCATATACATACTTAATGTATAAATATACTGTACATGTTCATTTTTTTTCTAAATAAGAAAAATAAAAATATCC